>JAMKCH010003854.1:0-35499 GCA_023653785.1 Ophioderma brevispina
CTACCGAAGGGGGGGGGTAACCACCCCCCTCCTTTGGGAGTTTTGTTACAAAAATGGCTCCTGTAAACGAGGGTTAATGCATTAGATTCTCATGTTTTTTTTTCTTGATTTTTTCAGTCAGTATGTTTCTAATGAGTACATACATTAGGGATAGAATTTCCAAACCTTGATGATTCCACCTCTGAAGTGTATGGGCATGACCCAGTTTAAATAATAAAAAGTCGGAAAACTGCGTGAGTCCTAATACTAGTTGCATCAGCTGGAGTTGTAACACGTATACCTTAACAGCTTTGTTCTGGATCAAATCCAGGTAGAACTGAGTATTGCTCGCAATATAAAGCTAAAACAAACTTCAACTTCTAACTTTAGAAGTAAGGATGTTATCCCCATATTTTTTGTTATGACCCGGGTGAGATCGTACTCCGCAGGGGTCTCATAAACAGCCTGATTGAAGAGTCAGCGCTTGTCTTTAGCAACTTTATGGATATTGCGCATGCGCTCGAGCAAAATCGTGTTGCCCGTCTTGAAGTGGTCCCTGTTGACCAGCTGTTGACCGGAATTGCTGTGATTACTGACCTTCACCGCCTCTTGGGGATCACGATCCCCACGGCATCAACTGGTCTTGCATCATCAAGGAAATCTTCTCTTTAACACACAAACAAATCAACCGAAGTACCATAGGCCGACGTGATACAGACCAGCCCTGTTTGTCAGCAAGGTGCACATTCACCCAAGCGAATCCTCACTCAAGCAGCACAATCAACCCGCATTAATACTAAAACTTTAACGTAAATGCCTCCCTGATGACAAATTTGGCTGACCTTAAAGGTCAGCTGACGGACTGTCCTGAATCATCCCCTACGCAGAGTAATTCCATCTGGATCCATCTTTACACAGCGCCATGAGCACCTTTGGGTGAAGAAATCAGTGACCCTGATTGGTTTAAAGCTAATATAACAGCGCTGGAACCCGTTTCATTGATGCTAACGAGCTGCTTTTCATCACTACAAGAAAGCTCCTCAGCAGACCACTCTCAGCTCTCAGGAAGGCAAGAAACGACACTCAAAGAATGGGCAGGCGCTGACCAACTCTGCAACTGATTATTGGCTGTCACTATGTCCGAACATCCCAACTGACATGCTACCATGGCAACATTCCGTGAAGGTATGAAGAAAGCTTTCGGGCCCACTAACCACCAATCATGCGCCAATCTATCATCCAGCTGGTGCTGTCCTAAAGGAACTGCCAACAGCAAATGGACAGATGGGTTGAAACAATCAGGAGCGTACTCTAAGGAAAATGTAACAAATACTGCGCTAAACAACATGCAAGAGTTACCTGTCTCGAAGAACTTGATGAATTACCACCATGGGAGAGCTTAGGAAAGCCTCGAACTCTCTCAAATGTGTGGGGGGGAGGAAAGGATGGAATCCCCTATGTCTTGCAAAGCTTCTAAGACTCTGCCCTAATTCAACACCTCCACAAGCTTCTCTGTCCCTTCGTCCCAACACCTCAAGACATGCGCGATTCCGCTATCGTAACCATCTTTGCAACAACTATCGCGGTATATCCCTCCTGAGCATTGTTGGAAAGGTCTTTGCACGAGTTGTCCTTCGGCAGATTGCAAATACTATCAGAGCGAATATATCCTGAATCACAATGTGGCTTCAGACCTGGAAATTCAACCCCGACATGATCTTCTCCTTACGTCAACTTCAAGAGAAATGCAGAGAACAGAGACAGCCCTTGTATATTGCTTTCATCAACCTGACAAGGCCTATTTGACTTGGTCAGTAGGAGTGGTCTTTTTGCACTACTCAAGAAGATTGGTTGTCCACCAAAGCTACTCATGATATTACATCTTTTCATGAAGAGTGCCAGGTATCATCCAGTATGATGGATCTATCTCCACTTCCTTCCCAATCAGGAGCGGAGTGAAACAGGGATGTGTGGCTCGTCAAAACTGTTTGAATCTTGCCTTCCTCCATGCTCCTTTCACATGCCTTCAGCTCATCTGACGATTGTATCTACATCCACACAAAAGCGCCGGGAGCTTTTCAACCTGGCACGCCATAGATCCGTAGAGTATTAATCATAGACATGCTTTTTGCAAATGATGCAGCCCTGACAGCAGAGTCTGAAGAAGCCCTGCAGAGACTCATCACCAGCTTCTCTCATGCATTCAGTGACTTTTGGGCGAACTACCACCTCAAAAACTAAACTCAGGGTCAGGATGTCAGCCATGTACTCCACATTTGCATCAATGATTACTCACTGGATGTGCTTGACAACTTTACCTATCTGGGCTGTACAATTTCCAACAACCTGTCCCTTGACTCCGAGCTGAATCAACGCATAGGCAAGGCTGCAATGTCAAGACTGTTAAAGAGAGTGTGGGAAAATGATATGCTGACCATAACACAAAGAGATTTGAGGGTATATGTGATGTGATCTGGGAAAACCCGTCACATGGTCGCACAGATTGTATAAGGCATAACTTTTGAATGTGTATCATAGAAGAAGAAGAAAGAAGTAAAAAGTTATGGAAACTTTATATTTCAAACTTTGCAATGATAGTCAAAACTCAAAATATAAATTTTTCACCATGTGGCGGGTTTTCCCAGATCGCATCACATATCAGGCATGTGTATTGAGCACACTTCTATATGGCAGCGAAACCTAGACACTGTACATGCGTCAGGAATGCAGATTGAATGCCTTCCATATGCGCTGTGTCAGGAGAATCCTTGGCATAAAATGGCAGGATCACATTTCAAGGTCTTGGAGATGGCTAACACACCGACCATGTTCTCCCTCCTGTCTCTATGACGCCTGAGATGGCTTGGCCATACTGCATGCATGAAAGATGGCAGAATTCCCAAAGATCTTCTGTATGGTGAAATTGCCACTGGCACTAGACCAGTTGAAGACCAGCCTTACGCTACAAGGATGTCTGCAAGCGAGACATGAAGAACTGCGACATTGATCAAGTAACATGGGAAGTCAGGGCTGCTGATCTTAGTGCCTGGAGGGCCACCGTAAAGGCTGGTGCACAGATTGCAGATCAGAAGAAAGTAGAGCAGTGGAAGAAAGAAGAGAGTGTCATCAACAGAGATCAGAATCATCTGTGCCGCAAACACAAGAAGATGCTTTCATTTGTAACAAGTGCAGAAGAAACTGCAATTCAAGAATAGGACTGTATAGGCACAATAGGCGATGCAGCAAGGAAAGCAATTGAATGCCCTTGCACAAATCTGTTGTCTCACGAGACAGAAGGATTCCATAGATAGACAATAATTATTGAGCACATGTCAAGTGGTTTAATGGAAAAAAATGAAATTACATTAACCATAAATATGAATTTAAACAAACTGGTTTTACCCATACGCTGTTATGCAATATGACCAACACAGTAGCTTCATACACACGATAGGAATGAAAGTGTCAAGTGTGAAGGTGTATTGCAAACCGAGGCAGCAGATGGCAAATGCATACCATGGAACGCTGTATACTTCAGCTTGGTATTTAGCATTTTTTACAAGGCTTATTTGACAATCTGTTGATTTGTTTGTTACTGTTACCCAGGCTATAGTGGATAGGAAGCGTAAAACTGCTGCAGACAAACAAAGAGCAGATGAAGAAATGGAAGAGTTAAAGAAGATGTATGAGGTGAGTATCACAATGGCACTGCCATTTGTCTTCCCTATATCCAACAGTATTGTGATTAAATCAAAAAGAAACTGAACACTATTGAATGTGTTACAAACTTTCCTAACCTTAAAATTTATAACACCAATCATTTTCTTCACACACTGGTGCTGTAACATGTGTTCTTTATTGTCATGCATTGCGATTTTCTGCATGCAGTACAAATAGCATGTGGAGAAGTGCAACGCTTAAATATGGATGAAGAGAACTCATGAGTCAGTTAAAGTTAACAACTAATTAACAAAAAGTTGTTTTCCCCCCCACCAACCCAGTGGGTCTAAAACGAAACACCAACTAAAATTTGACCAACCCTTTTCAATATTTATTAATGAGCCTAATTATTTATACAAGTAGTGTGACGATTTGTACAAATATCAGTAATTTTCTTTCTTGCGCTTACTGATAGCTTTTTTGGTTTGAATCAATTGTTAACCTCTTCCAAAATGTTACTTATATTAGATCAAATTTTGATGCCATATAAGTCTGTGAATATATTGGTTGTATCATCAGCATATACACAAAGGATAACAGTACTATCTATGATTCTTTAACACACATTCTTAAAAGTAAGTGTGTACAATTGAACTTTTGAGGAACACAACCATATTTGTTAAAGCTGTATTTACATGTGTTGTAATCAATGTATTTCCCTGTATAAAAGTATTGGTTATCTGTATACTAACTTGTGCATAAAAAAAATTGTGCAGATTAAAGATGAACTTGACCTTAATTATGCAATCATTATATCATATATTTGTTGTTTTTATAAAACACATCAATATCCTTTTCATTGTGAAAAAATGGAAGAAATCGACTGAAAACTACGCTAGTGATTATTGCGGTTTGGTAAGCACACCCTTTTCTCTATTCCTATGAGATTTACCCCACATTAAACTTGTGTTTGTGAGATGGTCAACAATATCAGGAATATCACATGCCTTTTCCAACTAAGGATTAGCACGATTTGATAAATCAGAATATCGCAAAAATCATCAAAATTCTATTTTATATTTTTGTTACTGCATGGCTATGCGAACATAACCTGCAAGTCGTTGGCTTAAATCGGTGTAATTAAAGACAGGCAGTACTTTTTAAATCTGATTCTGGAATTCCATACGTGCGTCTCAAAATTCCGACTGAGATCAAAAAGGCCTTTCCCTGTGCATAATTCACAGATTTTCAGTGTGATTTGTGCACATATCAATCCATTTACCTCAAACACAAACATTATTATTTTTATTTATTCTGTACTGGGTAAACCACACTCGGCTGTTATTTTAGATTTTGAATGCCGTCGCTGTATGTCTATAAGCGGGAGACGGTATGACAATTTCCTAATACTCCTTTTTTTCACTATAATGTGGTTTGGTTCAGATATATGGACTTGTACCCACTTATCCCTGATTATAAGTTAAAAAGATGCATTCCTCACATTTTTTTTGATATTACGTCTCGCATTCTCGCTGCTAATCCGTTAATGTTACATTTCTTGATTATTCAACTACTTACTACTCACTGAATCATCTACCATGTGCTAACGAAATGACAAATCCAAACACCAATTCACCTGTTGCAGAGCAAAAAACATTGTTTAGGATATTGCTAAGAGTTTAGAGTCCCCTTATTGCATGCCTTGTACTATCCGAATTAATTACGAGTGTTGAAAAATCATTTTCATTTATACAAATCAGGATGATTGGGTGAGATTTTGTGTTACATTTCTTGCAGTCCCAATAAATTACAGTTATATTGGAAATTGCGTCTGAACGCTCACTTCATTACTTTCCTAATGCTATACCCCGTATTATCGTAATATATACATGTACATTTAAGTAATATCTTGCTTAACTGTACAACTCCATTGGAATGGAGGAAAGAGGTGTTCTTTACAAATTTGTCATATCTGGCTTATTTTTCAGGTCGAGTTCTTTCATTTTTTTCAACACTTGGAAGCAAATTAGATTTTAACTTTTATTAAAACAACAACAAATCTATAATTCAGTGACTTTATCAAGGTCAAGATCATCTTCAATCCTTGCACAATTTTTTTTGATTCACGTAGTATAATATTATGGCTGCTTGAAACTATAATTGAAGACTTTCTATACTTTCTATCCACACAAGCACAGTCCCTGTGGTCAAGTGGATTAACTCTTCACCGCAATACGTTAGGGCAAAAATATCTTTTGTTATTCATCCAAGACAACGTTGGGGCAAAATTTTTCTTCCCCCTAACGTAGCCCTTTGCACTTTATTCCGACAAAGGATACGAATATATATATTATGGTTAGGTGGCATGTGTTTAGAAATGACCATTATCAAAGTTTTCTTTTCTGAAATCACCCTCAAGCAGTACTAAGTTAGTATATCAGAAGAAATGTCCAAAATGGGCTCTTCATTTTAGTGTTATGTTACTAGTTAACCTTGTCAGTGTAAACATTTTGGAAAATATATAAATGTAACAAGTTATCCTTAGTATTTTTACTTTTTTGTTAGCTACAGTATTTACATTAAATGCACTGCTTTTATTTCCTTGCTGGACTTTTACTTTGAGCAAGCTCCAGGTATTATATTCTGATACTTACTCTTCTTTTATATTCCTTTAATTGTGCACCACTTGTTTATGTCTGCTGGACTTGCTTGAATGTAGTAGAAAGACAAGACCAAAATCGTTTAGTGTATCTGGGGTTTGTTGGTTTATAGATCTCTCAATTACAAAATTGGAACAACTTATGGCTGCATGATTTGTGTGTGCACGCATGCGAGTGTGTGTGCGTGTGTTAGTTTATTCACACACACTTTTGATTAAAATTGGGTGGATTGAGCATGATACACAAAGATATTGGTAAAGCTATGAGTTTTAAAAAATGTTGTGCAAGGCATTTTGAACTGGTGGACAAGGTATCTTAATATCTGAAGATTTCCATGGATTATGGACCGTGGATTTACATGACTTTGCATGTTGTCATTTTGGAGCCTTCACAGTGAGGACATCATCGTTGAACTGCAACGCTGCTTTTAATTCTGGACAAAGTCACCACATCAAAGTGCACACTTATGTAAGATTGTAACTTACAGAGTACATCATCATTTCCATTGTAATTGTGTTTTGAACATACCAAATTCTTAAAAATCATAATACATCAGCATTATTGTATAAAATTCAGATTATTTGTGCACAAGGCTGCAATTTTAGAAATAGATTTTCTCGATATCTATGCACCATAAAGACAAATGAAATGCACTTGAAGTGGCTGAAAGCTAAGTTGTAATCAGCTGTGATGAGTGGGATCTGCCAGGCCATATGCTGGTTTTATCACCTAACAATAGAGCTTTTCATATTGACATCTAGAAGACTGATTGAATTTGTGATTGATCACTGTTTGTCAACTTCAAATCTGCTACCTGTATTTTGTAGTTAAATACAAGATAAACTTTGCACTGGTGCAGTAGTAATAAGAATTACTGATGTGCACTGAAAAAATCACACAGACAGTAAAAATTAGCAATGTCACAGAGCACAGATAAAACACTGGTAAAGTGGGACAGAGACAATAAACTGAGTACACAAGTCAATGTGTGTAGCACAAAAACATACATGGGGCTTGATGTATTATAAGAAAGCAACAGTGCACTGGGGCATTGGAAATTTTGTCTGTCTGTGTGTGCTTTCTTGCAGTACACAATGTTGCCTAATCTGCAATTTGGTAGTCCAATTGAGCACATTCTTTATAATGCCGTTATATTATTTAAAGGTTATTTCATGATTCCAGCACCTTCTGTTCATTGTTCACTAGATTTCGTTTTAATTGAGAAAAGCTTATTCACAAAATTTGGGTTCATTCTTCATGTAAGACATCATGAAATTAGCCTACCATGAAATCTTCTATCTATAAGAGGATCAAAGGATTACAAGGATTGTACAGCTTTATTCCGTAAAAGAGTCTTTACTCTTGTCTAACTCATGAATATCTTACACCAAGGACACACCAAAATTTGAGTTGATTCTGATCTTGCGGTTTTGTGTTATGAACAATTGCTTGTTTCCTACAGTCCCATAGGCCACTGTGCTGTAATTTCTGTCCGTTTATGGACAGAAAATACAAAATTGTGAAATTCTTAAAGATACCATCGAATTTGCACGTAAGATTAGGTACATATGGATTACTAAGGCTAATGATTCAGATGATATAAAAATCTCAACTTTTTAAAGGTTAAGTTTGGGGGACGAGGTTGTGGATCACAAATGCCCATTTAAAATAGAAAATGGCGCAATAATGCAATTGTCCCCCTGTGCTCTGATATTATAATTTTTGGTTATCAAGTTTGCTCTGCCACAGTTCAACTTAATTTCTGGTCATTTTTAAGTCTGAGTGTGTTTTTGTCCCCGCCGAACAAAGTTCGGGAGTGGACTATAAAATGGGCTCCGTCCGTATGTCCGTCCGTATGTCTGTATGTCCGTATGTCCGTGATAAAAATGTTAACCCTGGAACATTTGGGATATCTTTTTTTTTGGATGAGCTAGAGTAGCCAAACTTTGGTATATTGTAGGAGGGGATACCCCCTACTCGCCATGTAATTCATTCCCCCAGGGTCCTCCCCTGGGTCTGTCAGGGGGTAAGGGAAAAAAGGTCAAGGGCTAAAAGGTCAATATTGCACAGAAAATGTCAACATTGTGTACAATTTATCTGGAGTTCCGTAAGGGCTACGATGATGTAACTTGGTAGAAAGAAGCAGGTTGATGAGTTCTCAACCTGATTAGATTTTGGGTGTAAAATATGTTAATTAAGTATCTAATTTGCATAATTTATGAATTTTTTTCCCGCAAGGCTTGTGTACAAGTTTTCTGGAGTTCTGTAAGGCATATAATGATGTAACTTGGTTGAAGGAAGCGGGCTGAGGAGTTCTCGACCTGATTAGATTTTGGGCGAATTTTTCTTAGTTCTGGTTGTTACACGTGGGTCAGTCTTTTGGGTTGCCAGCCTGTTTACATTTTTTGGAAAACGTGAAAATACGTAAAATTTGATGTTTTGCCGCTTTCCAGACCCCGTATGGGACCCAAATTTCAAATGTGGTCACATGATTTTTTCAAAAATAGTGTTGCCAAATTGAGTAAATTATCATATTTTTTATTAAATTTAGTGAATTTTCAGGGATTTTTGCATGATGAATTTTAAGATTTCTTGAGTCATTTTACCAAAAGGTAACCATTTTTTTTCCAAGTTATTTTTGGCGAGCTAGTGATGGCCAAAATTAAGGGTGGACTGGTGCAGTTTTAGTTGTCACTTAGTGATCGCGATATTCGGCGGGGACATATTTTACGCATCGCGTAAATACAAGTTCACCTTGTTTTTTCCAACTTTTGCTTGAAAAAATGGCGAAAAACCATGAACCCCCCCGGCGGTGAGATGGGTCCAAAAAGCCCGGCTCTTTTAGGGTTAAAGGGTATGGACCACAGATTTCTATTTATAACACTAGATAGCGAACGCCAGCTCAAAAGCCGTAACCATCTTTTCCCGCAGTGCGTACTTATTTCCATAGCATGGTGTACCATATTCCCTGATTTCCATAGCGTGGTGTACCAATTTATTCATATATTCAGGCATTTGCATAGAACGATGTCTGTTTCCAAGTCAACAGGTTACGGCGCATGCGCGTGCGAGTTTCGAATGGATGACCGTAATGAATATTCATAATTTTCAAAACACGGTTACGGTGGCCGCCTATTCTTCAACACGAGCGTACGGCATCTCGTTTTCTATATCTATGGTATGGACTGATATAATTATATAAAGTTCATCTTGATTGAATGACCTTGATGCCAAAACCCAATCTCTAAAGTTCCACGCTTATATTTCGATCTGTTTTGATATGGGAGCTAAAAACGTAATTTTTGTAAGTTCCATTGAATACTGTGTAAAGATAATATTGGTCGACCAAAATAGGGCACATTTTCGCTCAGTAACATCCAAACCAAACATCATTTAGCCCTAAGATTTCACAGGGTAAATGAGAAAAATAGTAGCTTTCTTCTGATGCAAAAATTTTGAACACTTCCAGTAAAATTTGGGGTCCCTGAGGATGAGGCTATTATCGATCGGGCCATGGCCCTTTAAAGGCTGACTCAGAGATTTCAAAATATAATATTTTTGTGTAGTAATTAAAAATAGTCATCTAGAACTAGTCACCTAAAATGCTTAATTCCAAAGTTAGAGGTGAATAGGATTTTCCATATGCAAAAAAACATGATTTGTTTGAAAATTGAGTGCGCCCTCATCGGAAAATCTCTGAGTCAGCCTTTAAGACTAATTAAGCACAACTTGATGCACGTTTTGCACAAAGTATTTCTGAGAAAATTACTTTGCCTACATGTATAAGCCGATATTTTCATGGACAGATATTTTTGTGGTTGCACAGCATTGATAACGTTTTCCACCTTTTCTCATTTTTTGTGTCGCCTGCTTTAGCAGGAAGACACATAGGGATGGTTTTTTTCATAGTAGGCTATAGACTGTAGCCTGTGGCCGTAAACAAAGGTTAACAAAGGTGAACAATTAGCAGTTGTATACACTTGTAAAGTGAGAGGATAGTGTACACCATGTGTATATGCATAGATATAAGGGATTTTTTGTGTCATTTCACCTTGTGTTTAAGGCATATGATACCCACATAAAACATTTGCAAAAAAAGTGTAAAAATTAAAAAAAGCAAAAAATAAAAAAAATAAAAAAAATAAATCTATTGTGAAAATGTCAATTTATACAGTATTTTCTGGTTTTTGGCTTTGGCTTACATTTCTTTTTCCTCACTTTCTCTGTTATCCCACCAATTGTAGGTTATTTCCTTTTTTCACAAGTCACAACCATTTCCTAAATCACTTCAAAGGTGCAACGAGAGATTTCATATATCAGGTGTCCCTAAAAAATGAAAATGCTGATTTTTGCCTTGTTGTGAAGCTTTCCATAAAAAATATCCCCATCTGAAAGGATTAAGCTGAGAAATGTTTCTTTGGTACAAAAATTGTCAAATTTCTAATTTACTATAGGAGCAATACTAAAATTCAGCCTATGTTTTGAATAAGCAAATCAAAATCACCCTTTTACTCTCTTTTAAGACATTTCTGAAGCCAAATGCAAGGTAAGAAATCTATTGAGTGTCTAATCTATATGAAATTACTATTTATGACACAATATTTGGGTGCCTCTAAATCTCTTGTTGCACCTTTAAGAAGAGAGAATGTTGGTTGTTTGTAATTCCAGATTCTGTGTGATATTTAAATCTATGATATGTAGGAGTGCATTTTTAACAATTGTAGTAATCAGTGATAGTATAAACAACAACATATGTCATCAATTTCGAGCCATGATGAAGGTGGCCAAATTCAAAATGGATGCTGGATGCAGCTGACATCAGTGAAATCCTAATCACTTCAATGATGTCACATCTATGCAACCTGTTTACAGCAGCTATTTGGAGCCTATTTATTCTGATTGTTTTATGAAATGGCTACTTTGTTAGCGACAACATCTCTCATTGAAGACCACTATGTGATCTCTTTGAGTGGTTCCTTTAATGGACATAAAAGCACAAGAGGCAATGTCCCTGATTACACATGAAAAATGATAACTGGAAGTGGCAAGTTTGATTTTTTGTTTCAAATCACTTGTAAGATGAGTGGATATGATGCCTATTTTTGCTGCTGAAAATGTGAAGTGCATTAAAAAGGGTATGAGAAGATGTTCTATATAGTTGTTACATCTGGCATAATTACATTATATCCTTTGCACCAACTCTATCTGTATCATGTACTTTATTCCATTAAACATGCTATTGACTTCACATGAAAACTTTTCCAACCCTAAAAATCATCTTAAAACAAAAAGCCTTTCATATTCGTTTTTTTGTTTCCAAGATGCCCACAGAATCCACTATCTTGAACAAATGGTCATTTTCTCACCCATATTTTATATTGTCTGCTTTTGATGTCATTTATGTGAAGGTATTGAAAGAGCAACAGAGGGGCTAATATTTGCCCAAGGCCTGTTCTGTGATCTTCAAATCAATGATTGTAAAGTATTATAACCCTTTGTTGCCAACTTGAAATTATTTCGCTGTCCAGTAACCTTTGGCACTTACCCAAAATTCTAAACAATGACAAAATCTAGTACACTCATATAGTAGCATTAGACAACAGCGTAAACTACAAACTACTTCAAAGAGACACTATTGTAACACCAGGTTTGAATCTGGCCAGTTGAACATCCTCCATGTTCCTGTGTACCGTAAATTTCAAGGGAAAACTAAAGCTTATTCAATTACCTCTTTTGTTGATTTTCTCTCTCTCCTTCAGGATGAATTAAATGTACTGAAAACAAAGCTGAAGCAACAGAAAAGTAGTGTGGATGTGGCTGCAGCAGAACAGGTGAGTATTAATATTCAATACATTATCAAAGGATTACTAGAACAAATGCAAAGAGCATTTCATTTGCTTTATCGTTGCATGTATTGTTTTTTCATGCATGCATTTCTCATGGCAACTCATGAGTTAACATTTTTAGAGCAAGAACTAGCAGCGACTTGTAACGCCTCAAGTACAAATGGTAAAAAAAGGTAATAAACATATCTTAACAATTTTCTGAAATTTTCCCAAAGCTTAGGTGTGGGATTTTACGCGAGCATGGAACTATATTTGGGTCAGTATGGTATTAAGTAATTTCAGAATTTGAGAATTAGATGAGCTAGAGTTGCCAGACTTAAGTATATTTTAGGAGGGTACAAGCCCCTACTAACCATGCAATTCATTCCTCCAGTGTCCTCCCCTGGGTCTCTCAGGGGAGTAGAACAAATTCAAAGGTCAATATTGCACACACAAAAAATCAACATTTTGGCCATATTTTTTTTCCTGATGAGCTATGGTAGCCAAACTTGGGGATATTGTAGGAGGTTAAAAGCTCGCACTAACAATGTAATTCATTCCCCCAGGGTCCTGTCCTCCTCTAGGTCTGTCAGGGGTAGTCATATATCAGAAAATTTCAACATTTTGGCCATATTTTTTTTTCAAGATGAGCTAGAGTAGTCAAACTTGTGTACATGTATATTGTAGGAAGACACAAGCCCCTAGAACCCCGGCCTAGAACCAGGTCCTTGATCCCAGGTTTGAGGGAGTGTTGGTCAGAATATAAGGGACCGGTTGTCTGCAGTGGGCAACCTTTGTTGGTAATGACAGAACACATGTTCATGTTGAAAATAGTGCAAAAAAAAAACAGAAATTCCATGTAAAACCAAACACACTAAATTCCCTCGCACCATCCTCCTCATATGAAAAGTGGGATAATTTGTGCTGTGCTTCCCACCTTTAAAGCCATTCTGAAGAAAATGAACTACTCAATGCTTCCTTCCTCCTCTCTCTCCCACTCCTATCATCTCATCTGTTGTGTAATTTTTTCTTTCATTTCCCGAATGAGCAGGTTTTCCCAAGTAGAAAAGGAGCTTGAATCTCAATGGAAGAAAGGTCTGAAACATTACTAGCCCAAGCTCAAGATAAACATGACAGAGCATACAATGAACTGGTTGAAGAGAGGACTTGCTTTCTAAGAAACTTGCCAACACAGAACAAAAGGTATGAATAATGTGATTATTCCAATGATGTAAGTGAAATCTAGACTTATCAATGGCGGGTCCAGGATTTGAAAAATTCCAATTGCCGGGGCTGAAAGGCGTAACGGGTCCAAAATAGCTCACAAGGGCTGATTTTGGCAAAATGTGCAGATTTACCCTACCGGGAGCGCGCGCCCCCTCCCTGGATCCTTTCCTTATTATGATCATTCCTGTAAAATATCGGAATCATGGGCGGTCGCCTTTGTTTTTTTTTTTTAATTTTTAATTTTGGATTAGAAAGAAAAACAAAAATTAAAATACAATTAAACTACCACCACTACCCCAAAAATGGAATTTTACACCATATCCGAAATACAACCCACCCGCCCCAAAGCTGCGGCACACCAATTCCCAGCGTTCTCCGGCACATTTGAATATGTACGGCAAATGTCCACAACATATTTTCCTGTAGGGTCGGTTGGGGGGGTGCATTTATAAAATTGTGCCGCTCATGTTTTTAAGCAAAGACTAATCTCGAGCCCGTTCCCCTTTTCTTTTAATGGCAAAGTTCACGTATATGTAAGACTTCAATGTGTAACGATGGAAATGGGATGAGATTCAGCATTTTAGACAGGTCGTTTGATGTACGTCAGAATGTAAAAATAACAGCGTTGTATGTTTGATTATTTTTGTATCTGCATGTATTCATTCACCAAAAAGTTGTAAGGACAAATAAAAAATCAACATAACATTAGTTAATTTCATGAGGTTGAACAAATCAAACTGATATCAAATTTGAATATAATTTTTTGACACATTTTTAGATATTATTTTAATATAGTCCATGAAACACGGTACAATACTGGCAACCTTGTTGTGATGTAAAGATGAGATGGCATCTGACAGCTACAATGTGCGCTTCCCAGCAAAATACGGTGCTTCTGTGTATTTAACCACTCGCATCTGTCCAATTGGATGCTACATTTGACAGTTTGGTACCAGAAGTACGCACTAGATACAAAGTATTCCGTGCTACAGTTGAAAGGTATTGTGGCGCACTACCAAATGGCCCTTGGCTTGGCAGAATGTTGGGCGATGTTTGTGACCATTTTTGTGGTTTTGAAAGCCATAAGCATGTTTAGATAACCAAAATATTGAAGCCTTTGGACTATTAATATAGTCCTATGCTATCACGTTGAAAAAGATAAAGAATATCAATTATGTTTTTGGACTATTAATAATAGTCCTATGCTATCACGTTAGGAAGAACGAGCGTGTTTGCGTGATTAACGAACCCTACTAGTTTGTTATTAGGCTGTTGAATTGCTCTGAAATTGGGTGTGCAGCTATGATGTTTGCCAGAAACAGATGTTACGGATTTTGATTTGGTTGGGTCTTTGTCTTTTTTGAAGGTGTTTGTTGCGAGAAATATGATTTTCCTAGTATAAAATGCATGTGTGGACCGGTTCTTCGTCTTATGAGATGCGAGGAGGGAGATGGGCGGGGGTGTTTGTTATCGATTTGTACCTGGGGTTGGTGGGAGGGTGGTTGGATTTGCGGGCTATGTGTCCTTGCGATCGAGTGGATGGGGTTGGTTGAATGCGCCCTGTGATGCGTCTGTATTATCTCAAGGATCTAACCTACACCATCATGCAACATACACAGTGTTCCCAGGGCCGCTTGTTCCTAATAAAAGTTTGCCTCTGTGAAGCCAAATATGCTTGGTTGTGTATATTATGTATATCAGTATTTATATAGCCACTTTTCATGACATAATTTCATGATTAGAAGCCATCCGAATATCCAAAGTTTTGGTCCATGTCAAGAGTCCATAGATTGTGCTATTAAATATTCATGAGCTCATCGCGTGTGTACCATTGTTGTTCCCTGTGATTACATTCCTTGGGATTTACCAAGAGCGTGTTGAATGAAAAGAACCTAGTCATCCCTGGCGCGTGTCGCTTGCATGACTTTCCAAAAAGAAGGTAAAAAAAATCATGAAAAAACACATACTTGGCCCAATTAGCGATCAATTTCGATCTCCAACCCCCTCTTTAGAGATTTCTATAAAAACTTTTCTCACCGTGTTCATATTAATTCTAACGACTTTATGAACACGGTGAGTAAATGGTTGTAGGTAGATCTTGAGACAATGCAGATCCTTGAGACATCACGAGGTCATTTAGAAATGACCTTGTGATAAGTGTCTGAAAATTCATTGACACACATTCACGTAGGCCTAATTGAAAGTACAGTATTGCGTATTTCAACAATTTCTCGCCTGCTTACCAGCCCTAGCGCATGAGTCATGCGAGTTGAGTTCTGTTAGCCAGATGCTTCATTGTTGTTTTTTACCCATCCCATCTACCATATATTTTGGTTAATTTATAGCAATCCACGCACCATCGCAATCATGAAGATTTCATTGAATCACAATGTAAGAATTTTAATGGCGATTTTGAGAGTCATAACTTCAGAATTAGAGTTTAAATGCCATGAGATCCTGAGTGTTTTTCCCCTCGTGTGGCGAACGGGCGCGGGGGGTATGTCCCTTTTATCCAATCAGCGTGATACTTTCGGAGGTCGATGATGTGCTCTTGCCATCCAATCACATTGCCAGGTGCGGCTTGGATGATCTGATGTGTAAGCATGTTTACCAGAATGCATGAACTGAAATAGATAGATTAAACCAAAATGTAATGTGGTTGTTGCTTGTTCAAGTTGTGCGTTTAAATACGGACAATTATATTCAGGGGGTTTTTGTAAAAAATGGAAACTAACTACAACCACTAGGAGTAATAATTGTGTCAAAAAGCAAGCATAGTAGAATAGCTCAGAATTTGGCTTTATAAGGTACAGTACACTGTTCAGGCATGCCATGTGAGCGAGGGTACAAAATTCGGAAGCCTATTTACGTGTGGTAAATTCTAAAAAATTTTAGATTCGCAAAAATTAAGATGCGCGAAATGGGTGGGGTATTGGCAATTCGCGAAAAAATTCGCGAAATTAACTTGTTTACAGTACCACTTTATTTAAATACCAGGCAGGTAGCTTTGTGTTGTAGGTAAGAATGCAGGATCCTGAGGCACATTACTCTGGTCGTGTCTGTGAAAGTTAGACATGAATAGTTCGCAATGAAACCTAATAGAAAAAATACGAGCCAAGCGCAAATCAGAAGCATTCTTTAATCGAGAAAATGACGTTTTCGTTATGGACCGCTCTATCTATGCGAGTACGCCCATAGGAAAACGTTCATCACGGTAGAAGTTCCTTTTACCAATAAGCGGATTTCCGTTTTCCTGCAGTAAACATTGTGCACAGTAATAAGTATAACAAAAAGTCTGGAGCCGGAATTAAGTTTATAACAAAGTTGTGATTTCTATTGGAAGGACTTTGATTGTCTTACTACTAGTATATTGCAGCAGATTTCCATAAAACTACGCTGATCAAATTGCGACAAAGGAGGGGGGCCACATGTTGGTGACCTCATGTGCCTTGTGATCTATTTGTGACATTTTTGGACCTCATGTCAGTCAAAATGTTACCCCTTTCCAGCAAGTTACCTGGAGTTCCTTAAGGGTTTATAATGATGTAACTTGGTGGAAGGAAAGTGATTAAGAGTTTTCGACCTGATTAAGATGTTGGGCATATTTCAAGCAAATGACATATGCAAATGAGCTCATTTTAATATGCAAAATCTGCGTAATCATTATATTTTGAAGCGATTCATCGATATGCAAAAATTTCACTGCATGCAAACCCATTATGGTGCGCTTCTTTGCACTTGAAAATTTGTGTACATGCGGCTTAGGTATCAAGAGCTAATTGCAATTAGATAATTGCTGTATCGCTTAAACGATACATCGAATGCAAAAATTCCTTTCGACATGAAAAACACTATGCCATTACACTATGGTGTGATCTATGGACGAGGAAGGGGGGGTTGGGGAAGGTGGGGTTTGGGGAGGCGAAAAGGGTGGGGTTGTTGGGGAGGGGAGGGGAGAAAGGGGGGTGTTAGGGAGGGAACACGGTAGGGTGTTGGGGGAACACGTAGCGGTGTTGGGGGGATGGTTGGGAGTGTGGCGTGTGTGTGTGAGTGGTCCAGGTGTGTCGGTGAGGGGTAGGGGGGTGTCGGTAGGGGTCGGGTGGGGTTTGTGACGGGGAGGGGAAGGGTAAGTGCATCAGGGGGATGGGTAGATAGTTGGGGACGGTGCATCGGGAGGGGGCGGGGGTGAGGTGATGCTTTGTGACATGAGTGACCTCATGTGCCTTGGTGCCATTCATTGGGGAGGGATCGGGTGCATCAGGGGGGAGTGGGGATGGTGCCATCAGGTGCGGGGAAGGGTGTGTGGACTCATGGACCCCCTTGGTGGCCCCATCTGACTTGTTGGCCCCATGTGACCTTGGTTGCCCCATGTGACCTTAGTGGCCACATGTGAACCTAGTGGAAATATGGGGACCTTGGTGACTTTGTGACCCCATGTGACCTCGGTGAACAATGTGACCTCGGTTGACCCCCAGTGACACCTCGGTACCCCATGTGAATCGGGACCCCCATGTGTGACATCGGTTGACCCCATGTGGACCATCTGTTGACCCCATGTGACATCGGGTGGACCCCATGGACCTCGTGACCCCATGTTACCTTGGTGACCCCATGTGACCTCGGTGACCCATATGACTCGGTGACCCCATGTCACCCTCATGTAATCTCGGTGACCTGGGTGGCCCCATTGACCTTAGAGACCACATGTGACCTTGGTGCACGAATATGACCTTCGTGACCCCATTGGATGACCTGGGACCCAATGTGACTTCGGTGCCCCATGGCATCGGTGACCCCAGCTGACCTCGGTGACCCCACTGATGTCACCTCGGTGACCCATGTAACCTCGGTGACCCCATGTCACCTCATGTCCCCCCCCTACTCCTACTCCTCCCAGCCTGTTACTATTCTCTACTATCTTTCCAATTTCATTCATCTCGGTGACCTCATGTCATTTGTGACATCAATCACCATGGTGACCTTATATCACCTTTGGCGCCATTCACAAACCGCAAGGCATATGCCACTAGCGGTTCCAAAGACCACAATGTTTTAATTTGCAACCCAAAAAGGTGATTGTCACATATTATGGTTTCATGTTCAATTTCTTGCCATACCTTTGCAATACTCCAACAAAATGATTTGGGCTCATTATATAACGTATTAGTCTTCAAAATATGGTGATACAATCAAAAAACATCAACCAATTGACATATTTAGAGAATCAAGATTTGCCTGGTATTCTCAAAAAAGTAACTTTAGACCTGGGACTAAACCAGAGTTAAATCCTACATAGCCAACCTTTTCCGTTCAACGTGGCTCTCAATGTTTGAAAATAACAATGAGTAAATTACTCAAGATGGGCCGAAATGGCCCCATACATGAGGGATTTTCCCACCCGTTATGACAAACTTGTAAAAATAGCTAAGAGCAAAAGGTCAACTCATGTAGGAATAACCCCAGTCTAAAAGTTACTTCCTTTTAAGAATTATAGTTTATTGCTTTTACTGTCTGCCTGCTCTGTATCTATCCTGTCATCACATAAACAACAGCATAATTTCTGTATTACTAACCCCAAGCAGAGAGTTGTTTTGCACTAAAATATTGTTTTCGCTAATGTAATATAACACAATAGATATACAGCAGAAGCAAAAAAAAAAACATTCTTATTCTTTCACACCTTCATTCAAAACAATTTCAAACATGTTACAAACATAGTGAATTTCATCCAAGAAACTACATCACCTTTTTAGAGGTCCATAAACTGATAGCCTCATCTCCAGGGACCCAAAGTATTAAACAAATGTGGTCAAAATTTTGATATCAGTTGAAAGCTATTTTCCTCATTTCCCGTTTGATTTGCATGTTATGAGCAAAATTAGCTTTAAAATAAAGCTATTAATAGGCCACTGCATCATTGATGCTCTGGTTTTCTGAAGCTGTAGGAAAATTAATGCATTTCCAAGCTTTGCTGTAGGAAAATTAATCCATTTCCAAACATTGCTGTAGGAAAAATAATGCGTTTCCAAACTTTGCCTTATGTTGTTGTTTTTTTGTGTTGCCTGCCTAAGGCAGGAAGACACATTGGGATCACTTTGTCCACTGTTGTTGTTGATGTCTGTTGATGTCTGTTGTTGTGAAAAAGGGTTAACATTTGCCTGTAATACCCTCATCCTTTGATGGATTTAAACCAAACTTGGGTCACAGGTGCAACATGGCATCCCCCATTTGTTGATGAGGTCAAAGGTCACATACAAGGTCAAAGGTCACATACCAAGGTCAAAGGTCATGTGAGGTCAAGTTGTAAGATAGGCTGAAAATGTAAAATTAACCCTCATTTGAAAAGTTCAATTGGAACCAAACTTGGTTTATGGAGTTTACATGCAAACCCTCATTTGTTTATGAGGTCCAAGGTCACATATCAAGGTCAAAGGTCATGTTAGGCCTATCATTCACTAACCGCCATGGCAGGTGACACAAGCGGTCCAAGGAATGATGTATTTTTTATTTTAACTTCTAGGTAATGTTTGCCAAGGAACATGCTTTATTAACTTATTCTAATCATTGCAAGGTCATGTTGTATACATACTGAAATTCATACATGATTTTCTCTAAATTAATATGATCTTTAAAATTCATTATTTTCAAATACTCATTTGTTTTCAGATGATCCAATTGCGGTCAAGTCAAGGAGAGAGCAAAGAAGAAGCTGAAAAACTGAGAGAACAGTTAGATGAAATTGCTGTATGGAGAGAAAAGGTGTGTTTTGTGCACAGCTGGGTTTATTACTAATGTTGTCTGCCACAGGAGCTACAGTACACACTGAGCCATCTGTGATGCAGGAAGCTTCCCATGCATAGGCAGAAGTGACATGTATCCTCTATAGTACCTATCCTAATAGCTATTTGCCCAATAGGTGGAGAGAAGGTAGATATGGTGTGGACAGTACCAGAGTAGTCATGCAGCTACTTCATATCTACCCTGCAGTTACTCTGCAACCATAATTTTCTGTTTAATATTTTCTGATTGTTTTTTGTCTTGCCCCTGAGCTGGCTCGGAGCAAGACCAGAGGGTGTTTTGAATCAATCCCATAATGCATTGCAATATGCCTATAATGTACTGTACAAAATGCATGTCAGTACTTACGTGTGCTCAAATCCCTAAAAAAAGTCAATACATGTTTCCTCTGGTATTGCTAGCTGTGGACAAATTAAGTTTGCATCACTTTAAGGGAAATCGTCATTCTTTGGTTATTTTCTCAGTGTTTTTCTTTGTCGTTTTCACCGTGTTATAAAAGTACATATATTATCATAGTATAAAGCTAAAACCAGGATAACAATTGGTTAAGTAAGCATAGAGTGCCATTTCTGGAGGATGACGTTCTTTTTTTTTTTTTTATTCCCTGTACTTAGGGCCTGGCGGTAAAGAGAAGACATACAAAATGCACCGCCAGACCCCCTGCACAAAACTTGATTATAAGAAAATCTACATCAATGGGAAAGCAACACATGCACACGAAGACAAGACAAAGACAACAACCACAAACTCCCACACCAAAACCTCCTACACAAACAAAGACACACACACCAACACAAACTCTCTCTCCCACACAAACCCACGCACCCAAGAGAGCACATACTGTGATTTGTAAAAAGTGCAAAAGATTTTACAGGAGAAAAAGAAAGGGGGAAAAGTAAGACAGCTTAAGCCTAACAACAAAAGGATATAAAAAATAAATGTAAGTACATAATGAATTAAGCAAATTAAGTAAATAAATAAAGATGCAAACCCTTAAAAATAAAAGTGTGGAGTTGGAGGATGACGTTCTTTAGGAGACGCCCTGTATGTGTATGTAGTTAGCCGGTATGTATGTATGTATGTATGTATGTATGTCCGGTTAAAGTTTTGGAATGTGTTATCTCCTGCCCAAACGCTTGAGCCAATTGCAGCCAAACTTGGTCAGAAGAACCACAGGCCCAAGGTTTATGTGGTGTACTGTGATTGGGGTAAGAGGTCATATGAGCCCATTAAAGGGGCATTCTTTGAAAATCTATCCATTTTTTTGCTACAAATCAAATCAGTTTCAGTTTATTTTCCATTTACACATAAATGAAGACATGGATTACAACAATGGAGGGCTGCCAAAAATGAGCCTAAGCTCGAACAAGTTTGGCCACCCAAACTTACGATCACCAAACTTATTAAGTATAAGCATTGACCCAAGGCCCATATGGGGTGTACACGGATTGAGGTCAAAGGTTATATGGGTGGAGTAAGGGGCATTTTCACTACAGTTTCACATCAATTATTTTTTCTGTCACTCACAAATCAAATGCTACAATCACCAAACTTGGTCAGTATAAGCATTGGCTCAAGGCCTGAATGAGGTGTACACAGATGTGGATTGATCAAAGGAACATTCTTTCATTTTGGCTACATTTTTAGTTAAACTGTTTTAGATCAATTCATTTTTCTGCAATGCACCAATCAAATCAAATGCTACAATCACCAAACTTGGTCAGGTTCATATGTGATGTACTTTGATTTGGGTCAAAGGTCAATGTGGGGGCCGATTATATGGGCATTCTTTTGAAAAATCTATCCATTTGTTGTTTTTTTGCTACAAATCAATTGTACAATCACCAACCTTAATCAGTATAAGAACGAGAACTGACCTAAACCCAGATAGGGTCAAAGGTTATGTGGCTGGATTCTGTTAAAGGGAGGGGCATCTGTAATTTTGTCTACAGTTTTTTTTTTTAGATCATCTGTTTTTTCTGCCACCACATCAAATGCTACACGTACGATCACCAAACTTTGGGCAGTTTAAGCACTGACCCAAGGCCCAATTAGGTGTACACAGATTATGGTCAAATGGTTACAAACAAAAACTGGGTGGATAAAGGGCATCGTGTCTTCACCCCATTCCTTGAATGTGCAAAGGTTAAACATTTGCGATAGCGATAGGGGCAGATACATGGTTCAAGAACTACCTTTTGAGAAAAAGAAAACCATTTGAATTGGGCATCATTTTAAAATCCTCTCAAACACTCCACAGTTTTGTTTCCATACCACCTAAATATATGCTAAAAGTATCTAATAAAATAATCGTTCGTTTCGTGCGTGCAGTCCAAAATCACAGTGGAAAGATCCGTCTTAAACCAGCTGATAGTTCATCATCCCAGGTTATCAGGATGCCTGGAATTCCTCTTGGCGGACTTGTAGACCTCACACTCATCTATTATGTGGCTAATGGTTTGTGCTCTCCACATCGCAGTTTGGTGAAAGTTCTACCCGATCTGTGAAGGAATTTCTTTTCTTTTTACGCCCACGCCATTCTGAGTCTTTTGATTGACCCATGCTTTCCTATCAAGGTCACAGCCTTTGGGCTTGGCTAGATGGGCTGTCACAAACTGCTTAAGTTCAAAGTAGAGGATGACCATTGCTCCTACCATCTGTCATTGATCCAGGTTGATCGATAAGGAACTGGACCTGCAGTGTTCATAGAGATTGTGGTAGCAAAGTGATTCCGTGGAATTCTCTGTCCTCAAAGGGTGTTGGTGTGGGGATTAGGGGCTAATACCAGGTCATCACATTTCTTCTTGGCGAGCTTGATTTTCTGAAGGTTCCTCCTAAGGTTGCAGGAGCTTTAGCCGACAGAATTGAAATATTCTACAGGCGTCCCAAAAGGCAACCACTACACGTCTCCTGCATTCATTCGAACGACATCAATCTGTGTGAATGTACACTGTGACTCCATCCGTGGTGCAAGCGTATTCATCAGTGGGAGGATTGCCAAGCAACAGTTGATGTGTGTAAAGGTGTCAAATATGGGTACCCCATCCAATTCCTCGAGCCTTCCTGAGAGGTTGAACCGGGCTGCGTCTTGGCAGCGACCCCCCCCCTTGCCCTTGGTGTGTTGATTGATAGTAAGGCTGCGGTCCATGTGACGCCAAGTTACTTCGGTGTTGGGTCCTGTGTTACAGTTTAGCTCCATCTAGAGGGATGTTAAGTTTCTTTTTTTGCGCATCGATTTGCAAGGTGGAAAACATAGCTGACGGTCTTGGGTTTGATGAGTTTTCAAGTGCCATCGGTGAAGAATTGGCTTACATTGATTAGGTCTTTCTGCAACCACTTCTAAGGACTTCAAAGGAATCAGCATCTATTCCAAGTGGCTAAAACTAATAATTCTCCATGAGAAAAAACATATGTGCAGAGAGCTGTTGTAACCCAATAGCTATCCACAACATTGGGCAGACCGGCTGCTGAAAAGCTGGATCGAACCTTGGGTGCCCCGCAGGGCTCCAATTTATACAGCCCTTTTGTCATCATTATGAAAAATCAAAGTTCTAGTTCATTTAAGATGTCGAATAATTGAATTTCTTTCTCCCTATACAATTTGTATCATAAATGCTAGACCCCACATTAAAAGTTCATTGACCTTGGAAGTAAATGTACAACCATATGGTAAGCATTTACATGAAGCATATCGTATTGCCAGCCATGAACTCAACAGTTGCACCAATGCGTATTAGGACAACCGCTGTCGGTCACACTTTATTTGTGCTGCAAATGTTGATTTGAATTTGTTGGAGAGGTGCAGGATTCAATTATGAATAGTACTTCTAATTATTCCCCTGGCTTGGAAAAGGCAGAGGGATATTTCGAGGGTGTGAATGTCCCTTACGTATGTAACATGAGGGGGGGGGTGTGTGTATGTGTGTGTGTTCCAGTTTTGTTTAGGTTTTCGTATTTGGCGTCTCCTTCGAAAAGTTTAAGTCCGATTTCAACCAGACTTGGGGTAAGGTGCATAGGTTTCCTTCATATGTGGGATTATCAAAGGTCATTGACCAAAGTCAAAGGTCAATCTCAGGTCTGTTCCAGACTGCCATCTGCAGTGTATGACGCAAGTTTACTTGCAGTATTTTTTTGTCGTCTGCAGAATTGCAGAAGGCACATAGGGATTACTCTGTCGTATGTCTGTGTGTGTTTGTCTGTTGGTCAAAATTTAACCCTTATATTTGTATCCGTATGAGTCCGTAAGGGCTATGATGATGTAACTTAGTGGAAGGAGGGGATGGGACGGGGTGACATGTTTTGTGACCTCATGTGACCTTGGTGACCTTTGGTTGTTCAAAATGTTAACCCCTAATATTTTGATGCTGGGTGATTCCGTACGGCTACGATGATGTAACTTGGTGGAAGGAGGGGCTGGTTGGGGTGACATTTTGGTGACCTCATGTGACTTGTGACCCTCATGTAACCTTTGGCCCCCATTCATAAACTGCGATGGCAGACGACACTCCCGGTCCCTGGGGACCGTGATGTATTTTTAAAAAGGTATTGCTTAATTTTGCAAATTCTGCTAAATGATATGGATAATTAAAGGTAAGAATCTTTTAATTTGAAAAGGAGAAGTTTTTGTGTTGTCCTGCTTACAGGAAGACACAAAGGGATAGCTTTTCCATTGTGGGCTGTGGCCGTGATGAAAGTGAATACTATGCAATAACAGCATATTTTTGAAGAGCGTCCCCCAATTTTTTCACAAAAATGAGATTTTTTGCACAGTTCCATTGGTACTGGCCAGTAAACTATACCTGTGAATGGTAAAGCTCGAACATGTCTATAGGTATCGCAAGGAAGGAATTTTGTATTAGAGCAATTAATATCAGAGATCCTGATAATAATTTGACTGCTATAAATGGCCTTCCAATATTGAATAGCCAGAAATTGTACCATGTACACATCCTACGCTCATCCATTAGTTGTTCCGTTGGTTCGGGCAAGTCAAGTTGAGGTCATTTTCGTGAGGTGCACTATTTTCACATGGACGGACAGAAATTTGGGTGTTTTCTGGTCCGCCGTTAAATTGCAATGGGGATCCGGATACTAATTACAAAATCGCTTCTGTTCTGAAAACTATGAACTTTGAGCATTTACCATTGCAGGTCGTTATTAGACATACTAACACAACTGTTGCAAAAATCTCAAATTTTAAAAATTGGAGGCGCTCTTCAAAAAATGTGCTGTTATTGCTTCAACTTCATCTGTGTCAGAAGAACAACTGACCCAGGGCCTATGTGGTTTGTAAAAAAATTGACCTTTGATGACTCTTATTTGAAACTTGACCCCATTTTGTAGAAATCTATTAAAAAAAAACATTTCTTGCCACTTAAGATGCTACGGCCCCAAAAGAACCAATGGCAAGACGTAATGGTAGATGTACACAGATTGACCTTGATGACCAGATGTGGACCTTTGACCCAATTTCATAAAACTGAACCAAGTTTTTGAACAGTGATCATTTCTCAATATTATTCAGCAATATTTGTTTTCAGAACTCTTCCATCCAATATCTTTGACAGGGTAAAATAGCAGTTAAAACGTTAATTGGCTCAGGTCAAAGCTCGCAAGTAATTGTGCTGTCCCATTATGTTCATTAATTGGACAGTTGGCTGAGGGAGACTAATGATTGGTTGAGATAAGTGTTAGGATGTTTCTTTTCTGGAAGGGGAGGTTCATGTATTGGAGGGGAGGTTTCATCAGTTTTGGTCTTGCTGGCTACTGGTTTATTATGGTTCCCAGTGATAATTGGTTCCTGATGTCAGGGGCGACAGTGAAGTGGGTATAGTGTTGGGGTCAGGTGCTGTGTAAGGAATTGGATGTTGGGTTTCCAGGTATAAGGTTTTTGGTTTTGGTGTCAGGCATTGGTAGCCAGTTGTTGGGTGTCAAGAGTCTGGTGTTTTGTTTTGTGTCCTGTGTCTGGAGTCTTGTGTGGTTCCTAGTTTCTGTTGTGCATAAATTTTACATTCTAAAACTGAAAGTGTATAGTAATAAAGAACCCAACGATTCTGAAAAAACAAATAATGATAACAATGGATGGAATTTTTTCCACAATACTCCCAAGTACATTGGTCTCGCTATGAGTTTTAAAAAATTTGTGCTCGTCACTGCGCAAGTTGCACAATTTTTTAAACACTCGTAGCTCAACCAATTACTTGAAGTATTGTGCTCAAATCCATCCAATTTTATAATCGTACTTGGTGCAGAAGAACCATGCCAGGCTAATATGATGTTTTAACAGATTGACCTCTGATTACCGGTATGTGAACTGCATCACCAAACTGCGACTCCTGTTAGCAAACCGCAATGGAGGCTAACACAATTAGCAAGTCCAGGGAATGGTTTATTTTTGTTTTTATCATTGTAGCTGCCTTGTCAAAATGCTAATCTTGTCTATCATATTGTTGTTAAACCAGACGCACAGTTGTTCATTGGGAATTAACTTTCGAGGCCCTCAACACATCCCCTTATTTTTTATCATGCTTGGGTGGGGTTTTTCCCACAGTTGCTGCACCGCCCTCTCAAGATAAAAAAATTGCAGCGCCGCATTGGTGTCTCATTGTTAATTCTTGGTGAACTGTAGTGCATCATGGTTGCATCCTAATCACACAAACATCGGCCCTTAATAGCTATAAAAAATATGTATATGCTGATCCACAGGGGTGCTCATTGGTTTTTCTAATTCAACCTCTGTATGATATTGTTGAATTGTTAAATGGAAAATATTATGTGTTTTAATTATTATATCAATAATACAGATGAAGTCTTGTAAGTGGATGGACTTTTTAAATATAAAGTATTTTAACTCTTTTTAATTACTGTTTATTTTTGCAGTATGAAAATCTTCACTCTGGAGCAATAAGCATGAAGGAGCGTTATGAGAGTAGGATCAAGGAATTAATGCAAGAAAAAGCAGCCAATGCTGCATCATCACCACAAAGCAATGTCATTGATGAGGTATGGTACACAATTGGTTTAAGTTTTAAATTTCCTTCAATCACCCAAAATAAAGCTGCAACCTACTGATGACAAGACCATTACCGACGACACCATGTATGCCACACAATCTGAGCTGGCAGAGGTGTTCTTGTATTACTTCAACACCGATATGATAACAGAATATATCACAAACTTATCTGTTACTAAGAGTTGAGGAAATGTGTTAAAGGATCACTCATTAACACATCACAATTTTGTGAGCAATGGTTGTTGTTTTATATACTAATAGAGAGGGGGAGAGAGATTATCTTTTGCTCCAATAAATCCTCACACAGTAGTATTGCTGAGTGAGGTAAATCTGGCCACCCCCATTAATGGGGACAAAACCGGATTTAAAACTTTGGTTTAACTAACTAACTAAAACTTGATTATAGGGTTTCACACCAGTAAATATGAGTCCCATTCATTCCTGTACAAAATGGGCGAGATGAAAACATCATTTTGTCCTCAATGGAACATCAGTCAGACCTTAAAAGCTAACTTTCTGCTTGAAGATAATCATATATCTCCTACCCGATCAATCATGAAATTAGGGTAGTTATCCCCTCAATTTTTAGCTACTGGACCGTGAAGACTAGCATGCACTGTGGACCCTGGAGGTCAAAGCACTTTTTCAGTCAGGTGTTCCCTGTAAGAATACAGGTTAAAGTGGTTTGTCAGATCCAAAAGTAACGTATCATGTCACCTTTTTGGATATTCCTACAGATTTTAGACTTAATATTGATAGCAACCATGATTTTCAACCCAGATCTCGCCATTTATCTCAGTCATTAGGGTACACTTAGAAACCAGTCCGCAAAAAAACACCATCATTGCAGCAGGGGCTGGACTACCTCTGTTTCTATATTACAATGGATATTGATAAGTTAAATTCGCAACAATTTACACATTTCGACTTCATGCTGCTTCAAGACAATAATTAGTAAAACGGCTTCAAATCTATACCTAATTTTACCTAAAATCATGACGAACTCATTTATTGCGTTCCGGGATTGCGACCGTAAAAAGTCACGTAGCACCGGTAACTCGGCCCTGCTCTCCGAGGTGGTCGTTTCAAAATAAAACAAATCACAGTCACCATACATGTCATGTCACCAGTCATGAATGGAATTTGCACATGGATATATATTAAGCCTAAGGAATATGTATTCTTACCGGACATGTAATTGCGGATTGAAGATAGAACACAGGGTTTTTCTCAGTTTGATAAAAAAGTTGCATGTATCGTGTAATGTGCCTTGCCATTGTGCGTATATAAAATGACAGTGGTAACACGATTGCTTGGTGTACGCAGCTTTGCATCACAATCCACTTGGAAATCATCACGCAAACGCAATGCCTGCCCGGCTGCGCCTGTGGCTACGACGTGTTCAAGCTAGCCTGTAGGCTGTAGCCGACTTCTCTAAATCTGTATCTGGATCATTTATGTACGCCAACAAACAGGACAAAACCGTTCGTGCATTTTTATTTCTGGTCCAACATGTCCAAGTCAGTGCAAGGTGAGTGTTGTTCATGCATGGCCGGCATCCAGACATTATGCCCTGGCATGCCTGGCCAAATACATGGGATTCAAAACCAATTTGCATGAAGCGAGGGTTAAAGCTTCAGTAAGTAAATGACAAACTGGATTTGAATAATAGGGCCTCCATGCTATCAGGCACGGGTGCAAGATTGAGGAATTGTTTTTTGAAGTTCAGTCATGTCATGATGATCTTCTTCTTCTTGCGTATGAGGCAGCAGCTAAATGTGTTTGTAAACGTTGGAGCCAACTCACTGTTGATGGTTGGGTTTGAGATATCTGTATCCACCGGCGGACGAAAGTCGGGCACTCGTTGAGAATGTGATCCGCAGTCTGTGATGGAGAACCACATTGGCAGGCTGGCGATGGCCGCAGCCCCCATCGGTGCATATTGCTATTGAAGCGACCGACTCCTGTGCGAATCCGGTTTAAGGGGACCCATTCCTTGCGTGGGAGATGCTGCCAGGTGGTAGTTCTGTCTGAGGGTAATAGAGAATAGGTCTGGTCTTGGAAAGGGAGCCAGGCAGTATTACCATGTCTGTAAGATGTTGAATGGGGAACTGGAGAGTTTAGCAGCGCGTCGTCAGAAGGGTCGACGAGAGCACAGTATCTGTCGGCCGAGCTGGTGATTCTTTGACAGTGTTACGCAGCAGGTTCTGTGTCCAGCAGGGCCTTATTCACTAGTTTGTAGTGAGTGGTGCTCCCTCCAAAGTGCTGCAGGTGCAATGCCTGAAAGCACAGGTAGGAATTCAGATGGAGTGGGTCGGAGGCAGCCAGTTATGGTTCTCAGGGTCGCGTTTGGGGCGTAACTGTGTCCAGCTAATTTGTGTGAGAGCTGTTGCACCATGGTGGGGCGGCATATTCAGCAGTGCTGTAGACCAGAGCCAGGCAGTGGTGCGTAGGGTCGTTGGGCTAGCACCCCATGAAGATCCAGCCACCAAGTCTACAAAGGAGGTTATTCCTCGAAGATACCTTGGCGCATACGGACTCGAGGTGCTGCCGGTAAGTAAGCTACCGGTCAAGCTTACTCCCAAGTAGGTTGGTGTAGGATTGTATGGGCAGAGGCGCTCCATTGAGGTTGATTTGAAGCTGGCGATGAGCCTCTTTGGTGTGAGGTGGAAGGCAGTAGCAGTGGTCTTGGCGTCACTCAGCTTCAGTCTCCAGGTCTTGAGATATGCTGCAAGTAGGGCCATGTCTGTAGTAAGTGTGCTTTCTACTTCTGTCCAATTGGCTTTGTCCGAGTTGGAGGAGGGCAAGCTAGTCGGGTTTAGCCATATTGTCTAGATGTGTTGAGGTTATCGCCTGATATACAAGTTGACAGCATAGGAGCCATACAACCTTGTGGTACACAGTTCCTCAGACGACGCAGACGACTACTTCTGCCCATCACTGGTTTGAGAATAAAGCTACGGTTTGCAAGCATGTTACCATATGAATTGTACAAGGTGACGATCCAGGATGGTCCTGAGACGCTTGAGTGTCAGGCCCTGGTGCCACACGGTGTCGTATGCTGCAGTAAGGTCCACCAAGATGATGCATGCCTTACGGCGCTTTTCAAAGCTTTCCTCAATACTATAATTTGTGAGTTTTACAATCTCGTGGACAGTGCTCCGGCCATGGAGAAATCCTGATTGTTCGTCAGGCAGAGGGGTTCGACGACGGGCTCCAGCCGGGCCAGGATCATCCTCTCAAGGAGTTTGAAGGAAACACAACAGTAGTGATATTGGGCGGTCGTTTTTAGGGTTGTCGACAGGCTTGTTTGGTTTGGGGAATGCGATGATAGTAGCTCTCCTCCAGACTGGGTAAGGACTGTTGGTTAAGGAACAGTGTAGAATTCCTGGAGCCAATCTAGACATCGTGGGCCGCATTGCATCAGGAACTCTGCTGATTTGCATCAGGACTCTGCTGGTATGATGATGAGTTTTGAGCAAATAAAACATGCAAAAAAGTTGGGAGGGGGGAGACACTGGTATGTTGCCATTCTCTACAGATAGTTTTGTGAAAACAGTTTTAATCATGTTGATATATTCTCTCTTTTCTTTTTAGAAATATAGTTTTACAACGTTAGCATTAGCAATTTTGTTATAGCATTTACCATTTTTGTTTTATGATCAGGAAAAAGTTCAAGCATGTAGTGGCTTCCAAGTTCCATCTGCGTTTGTGTTTGAGCAATTGCTTGTTTTCCCACGGTCCCTAGGCACTGTGCTGTAATTTCTGTCCGTTTACAGATAAAAAACCAAATGCAAATTTCTCCTCATCACATCCGACCGAATTTTGCATGTAAGATTAGTTACACAAGGCACGGTTCAGATGATATAAAAAATCTCCAACTTATTTCAAGGTAATCGGAGGGACGAGGTTTGTGGATCACGAAATGCCCCTTTAAAGCTTTTCTCAAATACAACCTATGGAAAAATAATTCTTTGAATTATTTTGTGGTAAGGCATCAACCTAGCAAGACGTGCAAGTTAATTGCAATGTCTCTGGTCATCCAAGGTCAAATACTACAATGGTTGTATGGTCCATGACACTTGGTGGGTGTAAGTCTTATTTTTGATACCCACATTTCCCAGGTCACTTCAAGATCGTATGGGTTCATCCAAGTCATATCACTGCAAATGTCTGGAAATGAAACTTGGTGGTGTGGTCACATTCAGGACTACAGATTTTAGTCATTTCAAGGTGAAGTGGGTCATCAAGGTCAAACCACTTAAAATGCTGGTATGTCCATGAATTTGGTGGGTGTAGTCGGCAGTTGAATACAAAAAAAATCAAGTATGTCAAGTTCTCTGGGGGTCATCCAAGTCCAAATCCCTACAGAGAGGCATGGTCCATGCACCTTGGTTTGTGTATGAGCATTGGGCTGAACCTTTTGAAAGTCATTTGAAGGTCACTTCCTCTCATCGCCAGCTGGGACACCAGCAACCTTGCTTTACAATAGCGTCGGCATAACCTGTAATCGCGCAAAGCGGCGACACTTGTGGTTTCGAGAACTGCCTTGTATGTCACGTGACTAAATTGTCTGTAATTTATGTTTCTTCATCTGGTATGTGATGAAGTCACCTTCCAGAAAGTCGATTATTTATCAAGTTAGTTTTTTCTTTATAGATGAGTGATTAGATGTAGAAGAGGTCATCCATGTTAAATTGCGACTTTATTTTATGGGGTTGAACCATTGTTAAAAAAACTATTGGTCACTCATTAAATAGCCTGCTTTAGTACTGGATATTGACTTGGTTTGCTGGACTCGATGCATTTCAATGTGAATCCATGGGCAGCACCCGGGGCAGCACAAAACTTTCTACCTAATTCAATCGACCTGTACTCAGCCTGTACCTAATGATATGTATTCTCAGTAATAATTAAAGCTAATAAAATAAGCTTTCCATTGATACACACGTGTGATTTTTATATGTTGGGCTTAAAAATGCAAATAGTAAATGCAGTCAGGGTTTTAGTGTTTGTACTCACTCCGTATATTTATATTATGTAATATTTATATATCGTGTGGGCACTATTAACTAATGTCAAGTGCCACCTCATAGGCAACATTTTAGAGAGTAAGGTTCCGTATGCACAAAAGAGTTAGACCGGGTTTTAAGTTAGACCTGGCCTAATTAATCTGTCCCACCAGAAAGACATTTCCCTTAGCATTGATATTAGTTTTTTGCATTTATTTTGAAATTTGCATAATTAATCTTAAATTTGCTAGTTATTTTATGAAAAAAAACTGATTTACTGTCAATTTAAAGGTTCAAGTTAGACCTGGTCTAATTTTTGTGCAGAAGAACCTAGTGGTTTTCAAAAATAGTTTCCTTTGTTGCTAATATCTGTGGTTTCCAGTTTTCTGTTTTGTCTTTTTTCAGTTAACATGCTTCTCCCAGATGTTGCTTCATTTCAACCAACTTAATCATAAAACCCCTGGACCCACGTTTCCACACATGATTTATATCATGGTCACAGATACGAGTGAGAGATCAAACAAGTTAACTATAGTCTTTTTGTCAAAACTTTAAAAATTTTTTTCTTGGCATGGCCAAACGTTCCTGATCTTGACACCCATAGAGCAACGGTCCCTTGATCGTGACACCCACAACGGTCCTGCTCTTGACAACGTCCCTTGACTCTGACACCCGTGCAACGGTCCTTTATCTTGAAACCCTGCAACCGGTCCTTGATCTTGACGCCCGTGCAACGGTCCTTGATCTTGACACCCTTGCAACGGTCCTTGATCTTGACGCCCGTGCAACGGTCCTTGTTCTGACCCCTGCAACGGTCCTTGATCTTGACGCCCGTGCAACGGTCCTTGATCTTGACGCCCGTGCAACGGTCCTTGACCTTGACACCCGTGCCACGTCCTTGATCTTGACCCCCGTGCAACGGTCCTTGACCTGACACCCTTGCAACGGTCCTTGATCTTGACACCCGTGCAACGTTCCTTGATCTTGACACCCGTGCACGGTCCCTTGATCTTTTGACACCCGTGAACGGTCCTTGATCTTTGACACCGTGCACGTCCTTGATTAACCCCATGCAACGGTCCTTGATATTGACACCCGTTTGGGGGTGCAACGGTCTCTTAGATATTGACACCCGTGCACGGTCCTTGATCTTGACACCCTTGCAACGGTCCGAATCGTGACCCCGTGCAACTGTCCTTGATCTTGACACCAGTGCAACGGTCCTTGATTTTGTGCCCATGCACCGTCCTTGATCTTGACACCCATGCAGGGATTGTCTACTTTTTATCTGTGAGGCATGCTGGGGTGCTTTACCAATGAGTACAATTCAGGGGTCAATTGGGGTCAGTTTATGGTAAATCTATATAATGTGATGCTTCTTGTTGCAAGGAGACATGCCTTGATCCAACACTCATGCACTGGCATTGGCTAGGGTTATGTTTCACCATAAGCCATCAGAGTCAATTTGGTCAAAATGCATCTGTTTCACAGGAAACATGTCTTGATCACCCAATCATGTATTGGCCTGTCTTCGGTCAGTTTGTGACCTAAAAACGGGAATTTTGATTTTCAACCATGCTGTTTTTGCCAATATACCAATTCTGTTATTACCTTTTGCAAAATGAAAAACCTTTAGACCAAACCTAACAACAATAATTTTTCTACTTTTGCCAGATTGATTATTTTTGTTATGAGGGGTAAACAAAGTTCGGTCACGTTTGTGACCTCAGACAAAGGGGTTTTTAGATTCAAACTTCAACTGTAAAATTCTGTTGATTGTAGTACTCAATCTTATATTTATTGCAGAAAGACATTGGTATGTTTCATACAACAATGTTGGTATTAAAAGTAACAATCAACTTTTACTTGCTAATTAACAAATTTATATCCATAGGTACGTCACAGGGTGACATTGGTGGTTATTGTGTGACAGCTCCATTGACTCATAACACAAAATTGATGACCTTGTTTGTGCACCACAAATGAAGTGTTAAATAAAATTTTTGTGTATTTCCCAATTCTCAACTATTTCAAACCTTTCATTACAATGCCATCAGTAATAGCTTGCAAAGAGAATGCTACTCTATATGCAGATTGCCTGTGTTGAAATAGTGCAAGTCTGTAAATTTGGCAACTTCCCCCCAAAACTTTCAAAGAACACATGGAATTAAGTTTACACCAGTCTTATTAAAATTATTGTTTTCTTGTTTAAACTGACATATTTCCTATTTAACTGATAATAGAAGTTTTCACTGCTACCTTCTTCAATATGACCAGAACTTTTTATTCCTTCATACTAAAATGGTGGTGCCGGTCACGTGTGTGACAGTAATTAGCACATCAATAACTTTTGAAAGAGGAAAGATCTAAACATTTATTTTGTATAACGGAAGGGACATATAAACTGGCTTTTGACATGAAATATGAACATTACTGAGACAGTTGTTTATCTAGTACTAACAACCTTCTTTGTATCTTTGGTCACGTGTGTGACATACCAAAGTCAATTAAAATTCTCTGTTAATTGTCGCTATTTCCTTAAATTTGTATTTTTTCAACATAATTTTGAAAATTGAAGTACATGCAATACTTTAGGCATTTTCAAACAAAATGAAAGCTCTTTAATATACACTAAAGAAGCAAAAATGGTGTATAATCTCACTTTTTATCCCAAAATATTGCAGACTTCATTATGCAAATGAGGGTATTTGAGTTGCATATATGTTAAAATATCAGCAGGAAACTTGGAAGGATGGGTTATATGAATAAGTACAGAAATTTGCAATACCAATTAACTTCATTTTTTATTAAACAGGTTTCACTATTTTGAAAATGACCCTATTAACCGTTCCAGTTTCTATGGTGTTCCCGGTAAAGCCTTCAGAAATCATTTTGGAGTTAACTGGGTACTTACGGTAAATCTATAAAATGCACAGCATTTTAACTGTGGCCAGTGTTTATGGTTCAATATAATCCATCAGTGGTCATTCAGGTGTCAACTTGCCCTTGACGGCAACATACATACATATCCAACCTAAATGATGCCATCCTAACATTCTGCTCATTGCACCTAGTTCTGTGTAATTTGGGCAATTTTTGCTTGCACTGTACTTTATATTTTTGCAGGTGAAGAAGATTGAACAATTGTGTACCACACCTTGAGAAATGAGTTTGACACACTTCGAGCTACAAAGGAAATGAAATCCTCAACATCATCAATGAACACTATAGAAGGTTAGTGTCCAAAAGTTTGACAGCAAGTAAATTGCTTAGAAATTTTTGACACTGTATTTACTATATCTGTCGGTAATTCTAATGGAAATTCT
>JAMKCH010003855.1:0-45202 GCA_023653785.1 Ophioderma brevispina
TACGGCTTTTCTCTCTAATGGTGTTTCCAAGAAAATCTCACACGACTCCAACGACTGCAAAACAAATGTGGGCTATACTGATCTTCAAAGCCAAACCTCTCATACATCTCCCCTAATTCATGAATTACATTGGTTACCGGATTTCCCAACGCATTCAATTTCGTACACTGGTGCATGTCTACAATCTCTGAGAAATGCATCACCTGGTTACCTCTCTTCTCTGTTCAATCTCAGGAAATCCACCTATTCCTCCGCTCCTCAAGTGCACCCTGTCTTGTGGTGCATAATCTCTAAGCAGGCTGGTGATAGAGCTTGTTTCATTGTTGGGGCCAGCTGTGAATGGGCCTACCTTACCCATAAATAAATGCTTCCACTACAGGCCATCATTCACAAAGGCTCTCAAATCATCTCTTTTTCCAAAATATAAGTTGCTGTTTGGGTTCGCTTCCATCTCTTTGCTTCTGTTTTCTCTTCTCTAGCGCCTTGTATCCATTTGGCAATTAGGCGCTTTACAAATCCAGATTAATACTATTAATTATTATTATTTACTTTCATTAACAACAATGCTTGGCACCCACGCATTTTATATTTTTATTAATGAGGAGCTTTTGTCTATGACTTAGTAATAGTTTTTTATATCTCTTGAAACAATTTGCACTAATAAATTATGTTTTAATATTATCAGTTATTATAATATGTAATGCAGTCATTTGACAGAGTAGAAGTTGTTCTGCAAGAAATTTGGGCAAGTAAAATGTTTATTGTCAATAACATGGTATTGGCCATCTTTCTTCTTGCCAGTCTTGTGGTTTACCCAGCTCCTCTTTTTTGTTAAAATGGGTTCTGCGGGTTTACTTGAATTGTTGGGGTCAATACTTATAAACTATTGACTCTACACTTTTAACTTTTCAGTAATATTATCTACTAGTCCCATCTCCACCCTACAACAAAGGAATAAGTAGTACACATGCTTTGTTGTTCAAACTCATGGTGAACCTGCCCCAAGTGTTGGCGTTTTTTGGGGGGACAACACGTATACTCTACAACTTTTGTATCTTACGAGAAAATAAGTAACAAAATATACTATAGTCGATTCGTGTTGCTACGTTCGTCCCCCTGAGTAACATTTGGACCGATTCAATAAGTCGGAGAGGGTCAACCAAGCTCTACCGGGAAAAATAAAGAATTCAAATGCACGTGCCCCACTAGATTATCTTGGAGGACACATTTCCAATTCATTTAACTCACTCAACCTGCCCCTGAATACAATTTCATTCTGTTTGGAAACGCACTATAGTGTTTTCAGGTCTTAACATTGTTCACAACTTTACATCATTAAATAAGTCCCTGTGCCTCATTGTAAATTTTCATCGCTCAGAATAGGTACGGGGGCACATAATACAGGTGAATCGATTATAGTACAAACCGGCGCAGCCAATATCCAGTTATCTTCGCGATTGTGGGTCGCGAATTTGAATTTTGTATGTTTACGACATATTTTCTTATTCCGAGCCTGTACTCTAGAAAGAGAACCCGAACCTTTTTGAGTTCCTGTAATTGTGTGAACGGCATCCTTAGTTGTGTGTTGGGGTGTGGTAAGTCGTTTAAGTAGATTTGTAGATGGGTGGTGGATTTTATTGTACATTATTGGATGGAGCCGCACCGGACAGGCGATGTGCGGGTGTGGGTTCATGAATGCGGGGGTGTTGGTGAGAGGGAATAAAATGTGTTTTTGGTTGGTTTTTAGTTTTGGGTATATGACTCTATCATGAGACATGAAATATGTAACATACATGTTTTACTCTGAGATGCTTTGCTTCACGTGCGGTAATTACCACCTGTCCTTGTTTGGGTGTGTACATAACGGGATGCGTGTGGATGTATGCATACAATAGCCCAAGCCCAATTCAACTATTGATTATAACCTCAAGAGCGTTAGGTCCACATATAAAGTCTGACTCAGATATTTCTGAATATAATTTTTTTAAATATATTAATTTAATAATAGTCAACTCAGAACTAATTAGTCACCTAGAATGCTCCATTCCAAAGTTTTGGATGAAAATCGGAATTTCGTCGTTTTGATGCAGTAAACATTTATGTGTTATATAACATTGCCATAGGATACTGTGTATAACAAAAATTTCTGGATCCGAATTTTTTAAACAAGATGTGATTTCATAGGACGACTTCGACTTGAGCTTATCTATTTCACACAGTATTAGTATTGACAAGCATTATGTAATGCAAAAACCAATTTGTTTGAAAATTGAGGCGCCCTCATCGCGGGAATCTCTGAGCGTGCCTTTATATACTACGCCATGTCAAATAACGGCTTTTCGCATCGATAACCGCTGTAGCAAAACGTTTATCCATTACTCGCACATGCTGATAGTTATATGCGAGATTAAGGTAGTCTTGAGTACAACAAGGATGCTGTTACCGGAATAAAGCACATCACGCCTAACGGAGTGCTAGAGGCGAGACACTCTATGTTACATATGTAGGAGTGGTGATTTGAAATATAACTTAAGTAAGCTATAAATGTGGCATTTTTTGTATAGTGGAATGTTTTTTTTTTTTTTTTTTTTTTTTTTTTTTTTTTTTTAAATCGTTTTAATGTTTAAATGTGGCAACGAGAGATTTGACATTAAAAGGTTACCTAAAAAATGTACAAATTCTCATTTTTGCCACTACATTTAAAGCATTCTATCTATCAAAAATGTATCCATGTGAAAGGTTAAGATGAGACTTATTCTTTTTGTACACAAATTGTGAAATTTCGAATTTACTATAGACCATTTTTAACAATCCTACGTCACTTCTTTTTGTTGCTGCGAATCGCCATGGCCCAATGTATTAAAACTCTAACAGATACAATTGTCCAGTGTTACAGTCAGACCACCGCCCTATTTCAAGATATAACTATGAGCGCCTCCGCGTTAGGAAATACACTCGTTGCCCCCAGGAATCGGTCCAAGCCCCAAAATTTTCGCAGCTTATAGCGCGGGGATTCAAACTTTTTAATGTGTAGCATGTGTCCCTGTGCCCTGTGATTTGTTTTTGAACCGATTGCCTGAGCAACGAATTTCGAATACCTTGCACTCCTACCTAGCGAACTGTTTGGTGTTTTAATGTCGCCCATTTACACCTTCCAAAAATGTTAAAAAACAACATATTTGCATTTACCATAATAACAACTATATTCTTAAAGATGCTACATTTAAAAATTATTTTCCTAACATGTTTATGTGGTACTGATGTTAAACAAGCCACAAATCAGTTAAATTTTTGAAGCGTTTTCCCTTTCGAGCGAACTTACTATAAATATCGTAGACTGATCGCCTGACCGTAACAACGGGGACTCAGGTTCGATTCCCGGTCAGAAAATTATTTTTTTTTTTACTTTATTCTTGGCTATCTCAAGGGAAGATTATTATTGCTAACCCCGTTTTACCTGAGTATTATAGTAGCTTCCTAATCATTTGTAATGAAATAGCGATAGGCTGTACGCGTATCTGGAACCAACTGAAAATGGATACCGATGACCTCATGAACCCCAAAACCTACTATGCGAAGCATTCTGTCAGAATGGTACTTATCGATGTGCCTGTGGCTGTTGCTGTATTCCTCCTTAATGTCTAACATTGACAGTCATTTATATCGCCCTGACGATTAAAATTGTGTGAAGTGTATTATAATGCCCCGCTTTCTCCGCTCTTAAGTCTGGTGCGCGGCCCAAAGAACCGTTGCATTGACCTTGCGCAAGAGTCCACACAAAATATTTTGATGGTTCTATGCAGATGACCTACTGAATCTAAATCTGGATGATGCCACTTTGGCCATCCTTGAGCATTTTGAGATAGGCTAGGGGGTAAAATTAACGGGTAAAATTTGTAAATGCTTTCATAATGGGTTAAAAGGTGTTTTAGTCATTTCATCTTAGTCCATGGATTAAAAAAACGGAATAGTGTTGCTATTCAGGACATTTACTTTTAAAACATCAGTCTCGAAATGGTTTCAAGGTCATCCTGTGGTAACCACTTTAGAAGCCAGATTCTTTTCAAATGGTGCTCACATTCTTCAATTCCGTTTGATATCATGTCAAATACAGTTACACCCTTTGTTGGACATTTGTGGTTATAAGGGGAAATAATGGAGAAGTTCCACAGTGTCTAATGGGGGTTAACATCATTTTAGTCTCTGTTAGATACCTTCGCAAGATTGACATGAGGGAATGTTTTTATTTTCTGTTTTAACATTCCCATACGACCAATTTGAAACCAATTTGAAACAAATCGGTCGTTGTAAATATTTAATGCCATGCTGACCTTTAAACACCATTTACTTCAGTAGTGTAAAAATCACAAAATTCAGCGTTTTTTTTTTTCTTAGGACAAGATAAACACTTCTATACATATTTTCAATCCACATGGAACATTACAAATTTTACCCCCTGTTAAATTACCTAAACCCCCCTTCCTATCTCAAAAATGCCTCAATATGCCCAAGTGGATCACCAGATTTGGATCAGCAGGGGCAATGTTCCTAGAAACCATCAAACCAATTTGTGGTGGACGCTTGCGCAAAGTCAAATGGGTCGAGCACGAACTATTCTCCCTCACTTGACTATTCAAGTCAAGTCAAGTCAAGTAAAACTTTATTCTCCCGAAGGAAACTGACCTCTTATCGCACATACAAAATGAAATAATAACTTTACGATGCTAATTGTAATAAACTAACATTAACCTCGTCTAACCGAGGGGGGGGGGGTGGTTACCACCCCCCTTCAGTTTTTTTTCCTTTTCCCCCTATCTTTGCTAAAACCCCCTTTTTGTTGGCCAAATTGTTTAATGTAATTGTCAATTGACCTTCCGCTCATTTTAATCCAAAACAAACAATCCACCGCGGGTATAGGTAAGATACAGGTGATCCCAAAGGATGGATATGGGGGGTGGTAACCACCCCCCTGAAGAGAAGTACCAACATTCCTAACACAACACAAGGAACATCACAGCACTTTATATTGGTACCAATAGATAGCTATGGTCCTCCTCGTTCCATTGATACCAAAATGAGTACCAACATGCCTAGCATTACGTCACAATGACGTCATAAAGTTTGCATGTCAGCAAAACTGCCATTTCCATAGACAAACACAGTGAAAAATTCAATTTTTCGCCAAAAAGGTTAGGAAAATCAGATTTTCATGCGGTTTTCCACTCTACTTGATGGGAAATGACTCGTTTTATATAATGACAGCATTTAAGAGCTATAATAAGGTGTTTGAGTCGCTAAAATTGCGAAATATCAATTTTCCACCCTATATTAAGTATTTTCGTACTTTCCTCAACATATGACGTCATGGTGACGTCATAATGGGGATGTTAGTACTTATTTTGGTACCAATGGAAAGAAGAAACTCTAAGCTATCCTTTGGTACAAAATTTACAGGAATCGGGTGTTCAGTAACGAAAATCACAGGGGGGGGTGGTAACCACCCCCCCCCCTTCGGGAGTTTTGTTACAAAAAATGGCTCAGGTAGACGAGGGTTAATACAAACACACATAGAATTACTAGAAAACAAAATTATAAATCAAAGACAGCACTGCCACGTTGATGGTTTGAATTGTGGAGTCTGATGGCCTGTGGAATGAACGAGCTGAGATATCGCTGAGTCAAGGCAGATGGCAATCGCATGCGACCAGATCTCGAAATAAGCTGACCTGCTAGACGATCGTTGAGAGGATGACTACAGTCACCAATCACATCCGTTAGCTTTTTAAGCATCAGATCAGCATAGACCGCTTCGAAGGTCTGTCTTGGCTCACCGATAATCTTCCCTGCTTGTTTAACGATCCGAGCATTTTTTCCTTTATCCCCTTGAGCAACGTTCCCTCCCCAGCATAGCAAGCAGTACTTCCACAAGCTTCCACACACAGCGACGACGGATTCTTAGAAAATGACAAGAATTCGTCTATCTACATGGAAATAGTTCAGCTTCCTAAAACAATACATTCTGACGTTAAGTTTTTTGATGAGTCAGTCTATGAGATTATGCCATGCAAGTTTCTAATCTATTATGATGCCAAGATATTTATATGATGGCACTCGCTCGATAACCTGCATTTCAACACGATGGGACTGGGAATCGACTCAAAGTCCTAAAGTCAATTATCATTTCCTTTGTCTTAGACACCTTTAATTCGAGAAAATTGGCATCAAAATAGTTGACAACCTTTGCAGCTGCTGTTTTTAGCTAGTAATCATCATCCCTTTAATCAAACCAATCATAGCTGTATCATCAGCGAATTTAATTAATGGACACGAAGGTTCATTAGATCTGTAATCAGATGTTCCAGGTAATACAAACGGGCTTACCCCCCGTATGGATGTAATACAGTTGATAACGTTCCACTACTTGATAATCTAACACACTGGGAACGATCAGTGAGATAATTCAAAAGCCAGTTCAAAAGAGAAATGGATTGTCTGATTCAGTAATTCTGAATTAACAAGTGCGCCTGTATGGTGGTAAACGCCGAATGAAAAGTCAAAGAACGTTATCCTCACTGAATTACCCCATCTTGCCCGTCAAGTGATGAATACAATTTTCCAAAAGAACTAAAATAGCCATCGGTACAGCTACGATTACTTCTATAGGCGAACTAAGGATCGAAAACTGTTCGAATATCCACTTAACCCTCCTAACACTACGTGACCAAGGGGTTTTTCACTCCCGGTTGGTGCCCAAGGGGGGGGTTCATGGGAACCCCCCCCCAAGAAACACACTTTCCGAGGGAATTTTACCACGAAATTTATACCACTTATGAGGGTCATAAGACAACCCAAATCAGACAACAAAAAATGAAATTTGTTTATTTGGCTGCAAATTAGGGGCAAAACATGTTCAAAACACGCAAAAATTGGGAAAATTGAACATAAAGACGGAAAATTCAAATTGAGCCTTGCGCTTACACCAACATTTTGAAAACTATTTTATGTTGAGATCTATTCTAAAAGACCAAATTACATATATTAACACAAAACTAGCAGTTTAGGGAATACTGTAATTTTTTCGGGTGTTGCCCCAAAATACACGTCATTTTATCAGCGAAGGTTTGTACAGTAAAGGTTTGGCAACATTCACATGATGAAATTTTTGATTTCAGCACATAAAGGTTAATTTTTTTAATGGTACTAATAATTGTTTACGTACAGTATGTGTGAAACTGATATCAGCCAAAAAAAAAATGCTTTGGTTCTTGGTTGCTTATTCTATTTTTAAAAATATTTGAATGACTTCCGTTAGGCCCATGGGACCCCACTAATTACCTCATTAAAGGCTTGGCGATTGTCATTATTTTTGGATATGAAAAGAAGCGATATAAAAGTCAGACAATTACAAAACAATGTTGGCGCAAAAATCCCACGCGTAAAGCGGCCAGCGCGAAACAAATTTTGGGGGTCCCTAGGAACCCCCCCCATTGGTCACTTAAGTGTTAAACAACCTTCAATACTTCAGAAGGAATAGATGTAAAGGCCACGGGTCTAGATCATTCATGCATGAAATAACTGGTTTTTTTCGGAACAGGAACAAACAAGAACGCTTCCAAATATCAGGAATGACTTGATTGTGAGACGATCAAATTGACTTACCGTAAGAGATCTTTGTAATCGCTTAGCACCACCATTTTAGAACCTTTGGTGTTACGGGCCGGTCCGCAGCCTAGGAACTGTTTTAGTTTTGAAAAAATCTTACAAACCGTCATGTTAGGACACTTGAACAATAGGACGTCCCTCAGCCTTTATAGGTACGTCCTCAGACTATTGATCAATTCGCGTAAACATTTGCAAGCCTATTAAAGAGAAGCCCAGACAAATTTATTGAAAAAGATTGCAAAAAAGCTGATGCGTCTGGTTATGTAAGAGGAGATACACGAGCCGGTGTGGCAGGGGATATGGTCCGCCGATCATAGTCCACATGCAATGGTAAGAATAGGGCACTCGATTCAGTTGGCTCTTCACGACACATTTCGTTTCATGCTTTATTTCGGTGTGTCTATGGAGCCCGGACTATGGCCCCGGGCGGACCATATCTCCTTTACACAGGTCAATAGAAAACAAACTCTATCGGAGATTAAAACAAGAATATCAAGTATAGGCATTTTTAGAAGATCATATTATATACATCATGCATTTTGCTTTGACCGTCTTATTGCCAACAAAAATCCGGATGTATTGAAAATTTTACTGGTATATGTCACTGTTTTGTGCAAATTCAGGGTAATCATTTACTTTAACATCCCCACAGATAAGGCATCATGAACATTGTGAAAACGTTGGATTAAAACTCAGAAACAATTTTCTAGTTTTAGTTCCCGCACGGATCGCGGGAACAAAATACGGAAGTTTATATAACTCAATGTGAAATGGTATCTCTACGGAATACTTTACTTTGCAAATATTTATTATGTGACTCCCACGTGACTTTAAAAACAAGAAAGAAGAGATCGTGACTCTATATTTTCATTGAATGTTGATTCAATTGGAAAAAAACTACGTATCTCTGGCATTAATTCAAGGGGGAAATTTCCACCATCTGGCTCGAAAAAGCGGGACGTATGGGCCCAAACATGCATTTTCTCCCCTCGACCAATTTCAGCCAAAATGGGGAACAGTAAAATGAATACAGCAATTTCGCGCCCTACTCGACGCATTCGTCAGTTAAGACCTAATTGGAGCAAATCAAAGAGAGGACTTTAAAAGGAATTTTGCCCCCTCTGGCGGGACGTCTTGGAATTTCTCCTCGATCGACTACCCGGGTACGCAATGGGATGATTGTAGTAATCATGGGCAAGCACACATTCATTCGAAATTACAAGACAGAGTAGCATACGGTATTTCATTGAGCAAGTTTTGGGTGGATTTCTGGCCTTCAAATTGCCGCAACCTTGAATTCATAACAGAAAAAAAAACCAATTTGCCTCTATCGAATACATCGACCATTTCAGCAATGTTAAAGGGATGTAGTGAATGAATCTAAACAATCTATCGGCACATATATAATGACAGGCCCCTCGATAAGACGTCGAGATGGTTTCATGGTCATTGGAGATCTGCGAATTTGCTTTGGTTCTTGGTTTCTTATTCTTATTTTTAAAAATATTCTGAAATGACTTCCGTTAGTGCCCATGGGACCCCCACTAATTAACTCATTAACGGCTTGGCCGATTTTAATTATTTTGGTATGAAAAGAAGCGCATATAAAAGTCAGACAATTACAAAAAATTTTGGCGCAAAAATCCCACGCGTAAAGCGGCCAGCGCGAAAACAAATTTTGGGGGTCCCTAGGAACCCCCCCCCCCCTTGGTCACTTAAGTGTTAAACAACCTTTCACATACTTTCATAGGAATAGATGTAAAGGCCACGGGTCTAAGATCATTCATGCATGAAATAACTGGGTTTTTTTTCGGAACAGGAATCAAACAAGAACGCTTCCAAATATCAGGAATGACTTGCATTTTGAACGATCAAATTGAAAATTACCGTAAAGATCTTTGTTAATTGCTTAGCACACAATTTTAGAACCTTTGGTGTTACGTTGTCCGGTCCCGCAGCCTTAGAACTGTTTAGTTTGAAAAAACTCTTTACAAACCGCATGTTCGGACACTTGAACAATAGGTACGTCCTCAGCCTTTATAGGTACGTCCTCAGCCTATTGCTCAATTCGCGTAAACATTTGCAACCTATTAAAGCGAAGCCCAGACAATTTTATCTGAAAAAGATTGCAAAACAGCTTGATGGTCTGGTTATGTCAGAGGAGATACACGAGGCCGGTGTGGCAGGGGATATGGTCCGCCTGACTCATAGTCCACCTGCAATGGTAAAGAATAGGGCACTCGATTCAGTTGGCTCTTCACGCAACATTCGTTTCATGCTTTATTTCGGTGTTGTCTATGGAGCCCGGACTATGGCCCCGGGCGGACCATATCTCCTTTTACACAGGTCAAAGAAAACAAATCTCTATCTTTGAGATTAAAACTCAGAATATCAAGTATATGCATTTTTAGAAGATCATACTTTTATACATCATGCATTTTGTTATGTACGTCTTTCTTGCCAACAAAAATCACGGATGTATTGAAAATTTTACTGTTATATGTCAATGTTTTTGTGCAAATTTCAGGGTAATCGATTTTAACTTTAAATATCCCCACAGATAAGGCATCATTACATTGTGAACGTTGGATTAAAACTAAGAACAATTTTCTAGTTTCTAGTTCCCGCACGTATTCGGGAAACAAAATATCGGAAGTTTATATAACTTCCATGCTGAAATGGTTATCTCTCCGGAATTACTTTCTTTGCAAATATTTATTATGTGACTCCCACGTGACTTTAAAAACAAGAAAGAAGAGATCGTGATCTATATTTTCATTGAATGTTGATTCAATTGGAAAAAAAACTACGTATACTCTGGCATTAATTCAAGGGGGAAATTTCCCCCTCTGGCTCGAAAAAGCGGGACGATATGGACCAAAACATGCATTTTCTCCCCTCGACCAATTTCAGCCAAAATTGGGGCAACATTAAAATGAATACAGCAATTTTCGCGCCCTACTCGCGCATTTCGTCAAGTTAAGACCTAATTGGAGCAAATCAAAGAGAGGACTTTAAAAGAATTTTGCCCCCTCTGGCGGGACGGCTTGGGAATTTCCTCCTCTGGATCGACTACCCGGGTACGCCACTGGGATGATTGTAGGTATCACTTGGCAAGCACAATTTCATTCGAAATTACCCAGAAGAGTAGCACACGGTATTTCATTGTAGACAAGTTTTGGGTGGATTTCTGGCCTTCAAATTGCGCGCCAAACCTGATTCATAACAGAAAAAAAATACAATTTGCCTATATCGACAACATAGGACACATTTCATCAATGTTAAAGGGATGTAGTGAATGAATCGAAACAAGTCTATCGGAACATATATAATGAAATGCCCCTAGATAAGACGTACGAGATGGTTTCATGGTCATTGGAGTATTCCTTGCGAAGAAAACGCATTTCATGCTTAAATTCGTGGCATTAGACGATTTAACACTTAATGACCAAGGGCTCCTATGGACCCCAGAGCCCCCATGGACCCCCCCCCCTCCGACCACTAACGCAAGTTCAAAGAACCATAGTATTTTTGGCTGATATATGTGCACACATACAGGAATATAAACAGTTATTAGTAACATTAAAAAAAAAATATTAACCCTTAGGGTCCGTTCATACTTTAACTTGCATTGCAGTCACAGTGTGCCAATGCAGCCTACCAAAATCGTCACTTGCAGTATTGAAACCGCAATGCAGCCAAGTACTGCAACGAAGTTAAACTGATTTAATGCGATGCAGCAAGATGCAGTGGCGTGCAGTCAGTGGTGCAGTATGCCAATTTTCGTGCAATCCTTTCGCCAAGTGTTTTTACTGCAACCTACTGCAACCCGTAACCTGCAGTGACCCGGGTTGACCTGCATTAAATCAATTAGGAGTGCAGCAGAAAGTGGCGGAAACAAGCGTAAATTTATGCATAGCAATGCAGTACAGTGGAAGTGTGAACGGACCTTAAATGTGCTGAAAATAAATAATTTTATTGTGGACGTTACCAATCCGTTACTGTACAAATTCTATGGGAAAATGACGTGTATGTAAGGCTTTTAAGAACCCCATTTTTTTTAAAAAAAAATTGCAAGTTTTGTGTCAAATATATGTAATTTAGGTCTTCTAAGAGATATATCGACATTAAACATAAGTGTTTCAAAGTGTTTGATGACGTTAGCGGAGGGCTCATCGGAATTTCCCGTCTTTTTTGCCCAATTCTTGCGTGTCTTGAAATCAATGTTTGCTCATTTTTTATCCCCCTGGCTTGAAAAGCAGAAGGGGTGCGATAGCATGCGGTCTGTATGTATGTTTATGTATTTATTGCAAAGGTTTTCTAAACACTTACATATGCTGGCAAGAACTGGTAATATGGTAACATAAATGAAAATCACTTACGGGACAGTTCATTCCGAGGCCGTAAATGGATGCAAATGTTTAGTTCATCACTTATCGGTTTGGGTAGGACTATGCGCTGTTGCAACTCTTCTGGAAACGCGAAAGGGTTTGAGTTATAATGACGAACATCACAAGACATACATCTTAAATCGGAACATTGCTTTAAAGCCCATCTGTCCCTTATGTCTTGGAACGTATCATGTATCCTTGTCGTGAGTCGCCAAGTCGATCCTGATTCACTATGAGCTCAATTCATTTGGCACAGTTCAGTAGCTTTCATTCACCAAAGTATTTAGAAGATATACCCCCTGGTTTTTGGGGTATGATAATTATAATGATACCCAGAGCACACATGGTCAGTTCATGTCAATGTATGTACAAGTACAACCCACTGAACTGTGTCATTGGTGGATGAGCATATTGTAACTCATAGTGACTATGCAGTAAATGTTGGAGTGATCATCGTGATCATCGATAAGAGTCCTCAGTCCTTCAAAAGCAAATATCTCTTAGGCCCATGATATACTTCCAGTCGCAGCGAGAGATTTCTGCGCGTGAGCATGCGTAACACTTGATCGTGGGTCAGAATCCGGTATTGCGCACGCCAATCGCTCGCTGTGACTGGAAGTATATCATGGGCTTTAGCACATATCAGAGGATTTTTCTTTGCTATTCTCCTAAGCTGCTGTGAATATCAGATTATAGCCTATTATAAATTACGAATGTATAATCCCGCATAAATGAGTAAATAGACATGCTCACCCACCAAGGATACAGTTCAGGGGTTGTACTTGTACATTACATTGACATGAACTGACCTTGTTCATCTGGTCATCATATATCCCTACCCCCAAACAGAGCGTGTATTTTTAAGATACATTGGGTTGAAGAAAGCCACTGAACTGTGGCCAAGGGGAATTGAGATTTTACTAGCTCACGTGTCTATCTTTACATAATTGGTCCATGCCTATATAGTCATTGTTAAGCCTAGAAGTAAAAAAAAAAACAGAAATAGAATAGATATGGAGGATCTTCTCAACGTTCACTAACTTCTACTAAACCTTTTTATAAACAGCCCCCCTTTGTAAATTGCCTTAGTCAAATTAAGTATGAGCATAACTAGTCATTGCAAAATGCAGAAATAACGCACTTTTAGGTTTGAAGGACTTTTTGGCAAAGACTTTTTTGCCCCGTAGATTCTAGATTTTGCGTGGGGCCTTTTTTATAAAAGATAAGGTATTCGTTACAAAGCTAAAATGTCTAAAGAATTGATAAGATTACAGTATCAGCTTATGTGAATAATTAAATATAATCAAATTTTTTAAATTTTAAAAAACTGCATCCGTTTCAAATGTCATTGTAAATTTCAATTGGAAGGCAATTTAATCGAATGATCACAAACTAGCATTTTAATAATTTCTGTGTTTGTGTATTATAATGTTTGTAAAACGATATCGTATTATTTTTTGGAGTAACAGGAAAACTGAGTTTTGGTGGTCCTGAAAGCAAGACCTTTCCGCTGACAGACAAACGTGGACTGCAAACAAATTGAAATCTCAAATTTGGCTATCAATATGACGAGGACCTTGGAATATACCGATATTAATGTAGAAACATATTATACCATTAAACATAATGTCTTAAAAGACATCCATTGATTTCTGTGATTTTAGCTTTATTAATTGTTGCCTGCATAAACAAAATAAATGTTTCATTTGTATGAATATCACATGCTCATATTAAGTACCAACGTCACTGAACCGTCAAACAAGGGAATCACCCCGCATGTGTTTTCCTGCGTTTAACATTAACAACACAATCCTCAAGCGTGATTTTATTATAAAAGCATTCTGTTTACCCATAAGGTAAGCTGATTTGGTGCGTCATATCATTCAGGTGAGGGCTAATGTTATAAAAACTTTTATAACCTTGTAAGTGATCAATTTGAAAATTTTTTGAGGCGCGGTATCGCAACTTTCCCAACTTTGTCATGTCTTATAGTTGCCATGCTACGAGTATTGTTCACTATAGTAGATTTCCAGCGATGGTAGAATTATGGGCGGGAGTTTGACTTCAATCCATGAACTCAAAATAGGTGGAAGAAATACCAGAAAATCTTCGATTTCTTCTTCGCAATACAAAAGAGATCGGATTGAAAGAAACTGGCCAACTACAAATACAATTACGTTTGTTCGCAATCAATACTTATATTTTACACTATTGATTATAGCGTGTCTACCCCAGAATTGATTTTAAAACTTGCCTCCAACATATATAATTTAAGAAGGCTTTTATCACCTTTTTTTACAATGCAGAACTTTGAATCTTGACTAGTCTAAAATCAGCTTTCAATCATTCCACTGCCTTTCACCCTTTCACTAACAACTATTCATGGATTTAGTTTGCGGGCTTTCTTTGAACATCTAGGGTTTTTATTTGCTTTGCCTATTGATTGGGTACTGTGAATGGCCCAACTTCTCAGGGTTTGGCTATCAATGGCTATATATCTCACATCATACCACAAATACACGGACTACAGTTTTTATATACACCAATCCCGGTGTAGAAGTAACCAGTGTCCGGCGTACTCATAGTCCGTGAACAATGGTGAACAAAAGGGCAATCGTTTCATTACTCTTTAACGCAACATTAGTTATCACGCTTTATTTCCGTTATCGTCTTGGAGCCCCAACTATGAGTCCCGCCGGACTATTCGCTTTCACACCGTTTTACACATTCCCAACCCACACCTCACTGGCAGCCATAGCTGGGGTTCGAGCCTGCTTGAATTCACCCTAAATGTGGCAGATTAAAGTGGTAGCTTTAGAAGGATACTTAATCAGCGTTGTACAGACGTACCAAAGATTTTGGGTAAGTTTTGGGTTGGAGGCCCCCAGTAATGGAGGATCAATTCTGACCATCATTTGTCTGGTCGGATTTGTCTATACTAATCCCCTCAATACATACCTTCCACCTATAAAAAAGTAGAGACTATTCTACTATAAACTGGAATCCAGGATTTCAATTGGTTTTGGGGTGTATCATAATTTAATAGGCTGTTTTGATATTAGAGTGTATCGGTGCGCTTGGCTACAGAACGCATAGCTCTGTAGCCTGGGGCGCTGTAATGTTTTCAAGGGTAAGATGTTTTGATAGAGATTACTTTTGCTGGAGTTTTGGTCTGGATTTTGTGTTACATTCATACAAAACCAAATTAAAAGCACCGCTGAAATTCATGCACCTGAAAACTGGATGTAAACCAAGTTGAGGGTGTCAATTTCGGAACCCAATGTTATTGCATGCAAGGTTAAATGTTTCAAATTTCCATCAGCTGACATGACTGCTAACTTTACTGTTTCATGGCTATCACTAAGGAGCCTTATTTTGCATTGATGTATTTTGAACAGTTGAAAAACATTTTAAGATAATAGCTTACCCCGAGGCTGGTAAGTACGGTCATTGAAAAGTAACACAACTAATGAACTGGAACTGTCATTGAAATATATATTTATTAATCTTTCCCTGTGAGATGGCCAGCGCACTATAGTGTTGAAAAAACAACATTTGCGTTTGGCCGGATTCGAACCGGCCACGGCGCCTTCGTATTACTGCACTACGCTCTAACGACTGAGCTATCAAGCAGTTCGGTAGAAGAGCGATCGCTATCATCTATAGGTGTTAGGTTCGAAAGGTGTCTTTACTACGCCTTCAAATGCACTGAAACTAGTCTTTACTACAGTATGGTCTCACATGGTCCATAAGTCTACACACTGAAAACATAGTCAGACCTTAAATAACCCTTACCCTGGACTGTAATGAGCAGACTGATCCCCGTGTTTTAGTTATAGCAGGCTTACAGCCCCTTGCGCGCGGCTGCGGGGGTTTATACGTCTAGTATAGTTGCGTTACTCAGAGAGCCCGATAATTAGGTGATTTAGATGTCATGGGTGAGGGGCACACTTGCAGTGTGCTTTTGTTTGAATTATATATTTTACTCTAACACACGTACACGTCACATTAAGCCACCGGCCAAGTGGCGGGTAACACTGGTGAATTCACTGGAATATGCGGAAAACCTGTCATATGCTTGCGTTTACTCCAGGGAGCCGATAATATGGGATGCTTAGATACCATGGGTGAGGCGGGGTGTACTTGTACTGGGGATGTGACTTATTTGTTCATGGCATCACGCAAACAAAAAAATTCCACGTGATAAGACACGTGTAATGTCTATGTCAAAGACGCACTCGCAGGACGAGATTTGATCTCACAATGCCTAGTAACGGTTTCCATTAAAGAAGGGAACAGATTTGCTGATTATGTTGAGTGAGGGTAAATTTTGTCTTGCAGAACGAGCCAATAAATTGGGTCAATAATCTACCTATACCAATATCAGATTTTTGCTGTCACGCTGAAGCATTACGAAATTGGAGTAATTTGGACACTTAGTTTGAGGCCCAGTGACTGGTTTTTTGTGAGGATCAATCTGCGAACTGAAATCAACCAAATTCAAATAAATTCTGTTATAAGAGTTAGGTTTTAGTAATTGGTATGATTGCAATCTGTCAAAGGAATCAACGTGGATTGAGATCAGTGATGTATAATACTGGAAGGATTGATCCAAATCCTTGAACCAATCTACGTTGTTATTTTTAACCGTTAACCTTGAATTACAACAATACTGTGAGTTTGTGTTGCTGGCCAAAGGGACAATTTCGCCGGGCGGTGCAAATGTTTTCATATCGCGGCGTAAGCCTTCATCCTTCCGATAACAGTATTAAGCTTTCAACTCTACTGAGACAATCTGAGTGGATTTATAAGATTGAAATAGACTGCTGTCGATGGATCGTCTCACTATAAAAGCTCAAGGTCTTTTTCCTTGCATAATTCTGCATTGCTCAAATCCACAACGTATATCTTTTCATCGATAATGAATTGCAGATTTGCAGCATAGGATAATTGCTTATTAAAGTTTGTATCACAATATAATAACTTTCAGTTACTTATTATTGTGTGTCAATATTCAATTGAAGACTTAACTCGACGCATAACCCCCGCACAAGCGGGCGCGCGCAAGTGGCTGTAAGCCTGCTACAACTAAAACGGGGATCCGTCTTCTCAACGTCCACGGTAAGGTATTTAGCCGGCTTGACATGTTTTCAGTTTGTAACTTATGGACCATCTGTTTCACATTCATGCGGGACAATTGAATATTCATTAATTAAAGACAATATAAGAATGTTGAACTCTTAAAATGATTTCACACTATTATGGGAAAAAGCCAAATTTTTGAAAAATCAATATTTGATGACGTCACGGCATTGATGGTTTATTATTTTGCTTCGGGGACCCATCAGTTAAAAATGACGTAACGTACCCTACATGGAAAAAAACAACCGATTATCGTCATCGTACGTCGGTTTTGAATCAGTAGGGAAAGGTAAATTTTGTACTGTTAGACATAATAAACGGGGTGTCTTTTGAAAAAAATAATCACAAGCTTGGCAGAGGGTCCAATGTCACAGACATTGATTTAACATAGTATCGGATTTATAGTATATCATCGGTCGCCCCGAAGAGCAAACTGATACTGATACCTGAACACTGACCTGGTCCCTGACACGTGACAACCAACCTATTCATCTCGTAACCGTTTTAACTACAATCGGCACAGCATCAAGCCTTCTGTAATCTCTCCGTTGTCACGCGGTATAATCGATCAGAATGTGAGACTATACAGCGGTTCTGTAGTAAAGACTAGTGTCAATGCATTTGAAGGCGTATTAACATACTATTTTCAATGCAGGTTCAAGTCCATAGTGTGGTACTTTTCAAGGAAGTGACTATTCGCAAGACGAGTCCGTCGAATACTGTTGTGACATCATATTTACCGACATCACTTATGCGGGCGTGCTATTTGATATAGTATAATCTATCAGACACAATGTATGATCGGTTTATTATTTCCGTAAAGCTTATGTAGGATTTAAAATCAATCACCACACACATCCTCCCTCGCTAGTGTAGTGGATAAGAGCATCGATTTTAATGCGGTATCTGTCGGGCACCCAATTCTAACTTGGCTATACTATGACAATACCCACAGGCTTATATTAAGTCATAACACCATAGTCGTAACACCACTCAAATTGGTAATTTGCTACATCTCCATGCAATATAGGCTACGCATGTAAAATCATACATTTGTAAGTTGTGCTAAATTACTCAACAGTTTAGGCCCCATGCCCACGTCCGTTGCCACTGTTTTTATCGCCACTCGGCATTAAATGTTCACATCAATCATGCTTCTGTGTAAATTACCTGTGCATAACTCAAAACTCCAGACACTTCCCCTGCAAAATTAATGGGCTCTAATCAAACATAATACCCTTGAACACCTCGCCATTGCTACAGAGCTATGCGCTTTGTAGCCATGGCGGCACCGATACACTCTAATATCAAAACAGGCCTATTATAAGTATTAATTACAAAACACCCCAAAACCATTGCACGCCTGGATCCATTTTAAGTTACATATACACAGGTCTCCACCGCTAGTCACGGGATCACTTTTCCGCAGTTTAGTCTGAGGAGCATGCATTATTCCGAATTCAAATTGAAGCTATCATTCCGAACAGCAATGTGGGCCCGTTTTTTATACCAAAGGGTCACTATTATCATTTTGTCTCATCTAGGTGGCTTCTCAAGGACAATACCTTACAGCGCACAAGGCTATCACACTTAAATTGTAAACAAACACGTTTGACCACAGTTTGGCTCGAGCTCCCCATTTTAATGGTCTTATGATCACAAGTCCTGCGATTTTCCACTGGAACCCCACGTGCTCTCATAATAAATGGACCCTTTGGAATAATGCCCTCATTGCTTCTCTTCGACAACGACCCTGTCGGTTTAACGAACAGGCACCAAATGGATTAGTTTCCCTCAAATACACACAATGTTTTAAAGGGATTCCAAAAGACAATATTTTTGATGATTCACACAAAAATGGGTGAGCATGAAGCCGGTGTGAAGTATTCATAGTCCGCGGTACATAGTCCAGGCTTCCATATCACAACGGAATTACGCGTGAAATTAATGTTTCGTTAAGAGTCAACGAATCGATTGCCCTATTGGTTCACCAGTGGTCCCGGACTGGAGCCCGGAGGACTATATCGCCTGCTACACCGGTACTCTATGATAGTAATATATTCTCTATCTATCAGCACTTCGCTTAACAAACTTTTCTTATTAAAAGATAGATGATCAAAGACTGCCGCTAAATCCCTCCCCCCCCCCCCCCCCCCGTGTATAAAACCCTAAGATATGAAAATTGACATTTAGTCCCTTTCAAAAGTCGTTAGTCAAGTAACAGTGGACAGATGGCATTCCAATTCCATTAAAGAGGATTTGCTGTTTCACTTACAAAGTTGAGTTTGCGTCGTCAGTGATTATGTTATAACCCCTTTGTTTCAGCGCTTAGTAATATCTTGGATGAAACTGTTTATTTTGTTTAAGTATCAACGTGATGCTATCTTTTAAGGCCTCATCGTCACCTGGCAAAAAAATCTATGTGCATTTGACCTTTTTATTCAAATCCTCCTCTGTTGAAAAAATATTAATGGAGGGTAGACATCCTGGTGTGACTTTGGCTTCAGCAAAGTCTTTTCTAAAATGGCAATGTCTGTTTTGAGCGTTCAAACTGAGACATACGTTGCAGGAGGGTTTGATTTTAAAGGTTGAGTACACATAGGCGAAGTTTTTCCAGCCCAGTGACACCATGGAATTTGAAACAATGTTCTTCGTGTCGAGACATAGCTGTTTGAAAGTCTCTTCTATTATAACAATCCAGAATAAAACCAATAAATCATATCAACGGCGACAAATTTTTTGACACGTGCTTTCGATTATCTATTCCACTAGCTATACACTGTGTGGAAATTTTACGAAATTTCATTGCAGGCAAATATGATTTATTTCAAAAATAAATTACTATCAGGGGGTAGGACATGCCAACCTAACAGCAACAGTAAATTCAAAATGGCATCAACTTCCGGGTGCTAGTCTTTTTTCTAAGACTTACCGTAGGAGGGTGCTCTTACGCATATCGAACGGTTACACACAGACTTGACTAAAGACTAGGCCTGGTCACGAATATTTAAATCTTAAATGACCGTTATTGGAAATTACACTGTTTTGCAGATTTTGATTTCGACGGATTTTGACAATAATAATTCCCTAAATTATCATGATATTACTAAGATCTTTTGAAGGAAGGTTTAAGAGTTGATTTTGTAATGTCACTGAGGCAGAGACTGCCATAGTAAATGCACGTAACAGTTCCCCAAACTACCGTTTGGAAATCCCCAATGCCCAAATCGAGCAGGTCGTGTCCTACCCCCCCCCCTGATTACTATGAAGATTAGGCCATAGAGGGCGCTGTAACTTGCAAATCATGACCTTTCTGACCCTATATCCTACAACACTAGAGGAAAAGGACTAACAACCTGACGATCACCGCAAAAAAGGGAGGTAGCGTTATTTGTCTTGTTAGATCTAGGGACAATTTCCCCCTAAACACGAGGCAAGGGTCTGCTCCGTGATTTTTGAAAAGTAGCAAACAATGACATTTAGGGACGTACGGGATATCTTGCAATATTCTCGCCATTGAATTTCTGATTTTTACAGGAATCATAGCTTTCGCATGCCCCTACTTATTGTGAATTGTGACGCAACTGTACAATTCATTTTACTAAATGTTTTAATAAGAAATATCTTCAATTGAATCTCGTTCCCATTACCACGACCTCCTTATTCACCACACAGCCTAAGTTGTAACACACAGTATTGTAATTCACAAGGAGCTGGAATTTTAAGCTAGAACCCAAACCATAACTTAGTGAACTTCGAATAATTTGTTTAACAGAACAATAATTTTTGAGTTGTTTTTTTTTTCAAAATGCTAAACTTTTGAGAGAAATAAAGGCGCATTTAAAAGACAATGCAGTTTTGTTCTATGTTTAGATTTATATATTTGTTTTAACAAACTTACTGCAATATTTCAAGATTTTTTACGTTTATAAATAAAATGCTGAAGGCATACATGGGAACTTATTGTGCTCAGGTTTTCACGGTCTTCAAATTCAACAGCATTGGCAGTTTGGGAGTTTAACACGTAGTAGTCGTGTTACATCTGTAATATCTATCGGCACAGTGTTCACATGAGAAGGCTAAATGTCTTCTGGATAAGGTTTCAATAAAGGCTGATAGTTGAATTGTGAAAGAAAAGAATTATTAATACGTAAGCCTCCCTCCAAATATTCAGAATCATTCATGAATAGGAACAGAGACTTTCTTTAAAAGGAACAGAGATTTTATGACGGCACGTGAAAGTACATATTAAAATGTCCATCTAACTCAATTATTTGCTCAATGTAAAAACTTTTTCTATTGAGTAAAATCTTGGTCAACGTTGAGAAACCTTACGCCCTGTAGTGTGAAACACACTCCGCTTGACTAAGATTTTACTTAACTTTGACTTAACTTTGACTAAGGTTTACTTAACTTTGACTAATATCTTTACAAACAAAAAGATCGATCCCCTTTTAAATCATAGGTAGTATAATTTAAATCAACTTTTACAGGGTAATGCCCCAAAAATATTTCGCGATACAGCATAAAAGACATGACATTAGTCGGAAGACTTGGAAATGCTCAAAATCATACTGGAAAATGCATCCGACATGTTGATGGCTATCAAAAATTCATACAGGGACAACCACTTATATTGTCATTAAATTTGATGAGGAGTCTGACAATGACGCAGACACATTTAACTCAAGTAATGCCCGAAGACAAATCCATATTTGATAAGTGAACATTTATAACCATTATTGCTGAATACGAAATTTAAAGTATAGGACGGTAAATTTATACTATTATTTAACCGTGGTCATTGTATTTGGACTGACGACACTCTTCCATTTATAATTATAATATAATTGGCACTTATAAAGCGCTGCAACAAAGTATCCAAGCGCTGTACAAAATCACACAAACACACCAAAAATACAGCTTCTTTAATTGATAAATTAATGAAATACCATATAAACTAATATAAACCTTATTATATTAACATTTCAATTTATTAAAAATTGGCCAACCAAACTAATTCATACTGATAAAAAAGGTCTTCAGTCTAGTTTTAAAGTGAAACAGTTGGTGGCATATCTACCTCCGCCGGAAGGCGGTTCCACATACGGGGAGCTGCAATGGCAAAAGCCCGGTAGCCATATATAGTCTTCGTGGACCAGCACTAAGAAAACCTTTCGACGATGAGCGTGGAGAATACTTGGATTATAATCCGAGATACTTGGGAGCCATGCCGTTTCGCATCTTATAGGTTACACACCACTAACTCACTTATACACAGTAGTCTAGGGAAAGGGCAACTTTGAGCAATGTTTCTTTCACATTTAAAACTCTCACAGAGGAAATACAACAACATCAACCCAAAGTACAAGCTGGAATCACCAAATAACCAAAGTTTTTGAAAAGATATTATGACCGGAAAATTTTTTAGTTACGAATCACCAAACTTGCCCGATGTCCAGACCGGCAACCCAAGATTCTCTATAGTCGCCAAAGCTAGCAATTTGCAAATCGATGTGAATTTGATGACCGCGGAGTAAATTTCATCAAATTCACTGTCCAAATGCCGCTTAGTTTGAGAAAACATACCAGTCTACCATCAATCATGAAATTTCATTCACTTTCTAATAGCACTATTGCATTGTTCAGACATCTTAAGCACTTTTTCCAGATGCCATGCAGGAAGTAGTCCATCCAAGATTTGTGATCCTTACGGCAGCCAGGTTAGTGGTGTATAACCTATATATACACAATGGGCTCTGGAATTAGTTAAAAATGTCATGAATTCTAGAACATTGACCTCTTTGCATCACATTTCATTCAAAAAATACCTTTAAAACTCCATTATGATGACAGGTTTGGGCTACTTACTTAGACCCTCCAAAGTCCCTGTTGTGTTGGGTATACAGACGTAACTTGCTATCCACTGATATCTGTGCAATGGCGAGGGAATCACACATGAATTGTTTTGGTATCAGAGAAAAATCATTCAAATGTAAATAAAATATGGATACACTTTTAAGGAAAACAGTCCGAACGGTCCTTTTTGTCATTTACCTACATAGACTTTAAAGAGGATTATCCTGATGAAGGAGCCCTCATTGACCAGAAATCTGATATACACGCACAAAGTTTAATCTCGATCTAGATACCGGGTCAAATGTACTTTTTTGGAAGAAAACATGGGCTTTTGTCAGCAGGCATTGATAACCAGATGTGCCCAGCTAACAGCGAGTCAGCAATTAACCGGGGGGGGGGGGGGCTCACATTCAAATTCTGCAACATTCAACCCAAGTGCATTCGGAGACCTGTCAAGCATGCCAAAAATTGGGGCCTTTAGGTGAAAGACAGCCAAATTGGCCCATAAATAGGGGTTATTTAGGGCCAAATTTGCTAAATGTTTCAAAACCTGGGGTTCTTTGGTGATATTTAAGGCCAAATTTCTAACAAAGAGGTGTCTTTATGGAAAATGTTTCCCCAAAATGCGGTCTTTGGGTAACAGTGGAAAAAATGTCAAAAAATAATACATTTTTGGGTGACGATGATTCTTAAAACGGACCGGAGTCTAACACATACATGTGCATCGCTCCAAATATGAGTCCCCCGGCAGCCCCCCCGCCCGATCCCACCCACGGTCTGACAAGCAAAAGCAAGCTATCTTTTACTAGTTTTATCATTCGTATTTTGGTCCTGACAGATAGCTTTTGCTAGTTCCTAAGGGTAAAGGCCTACTCCACTCTAGCTCACCTTATCCGTAAAAAAACTCTAAAAATACACTGGCCCATTCCTATGCATCTATTCGGGGAATTTAGTATTCTGCCACCGAGTCCACCACAATTATTCGTGAGGCTGACCGACGAATTCGTCGGGATGGGGGTGAGCACATGACCAAAATGCCCAGGCAAAATATTACTACCTGAGCTAAACTACCTAAAAGAATATAGGTCCAATGCACAGCAGGTTACGCAAAATGATAAAATCAAATTTTTTTCCGTGCAACACTTACTACATATCGATTTTTTCAATAAAAATGAGGTTGAAGGTCAAAAACTTCAGAATAAATGAGACCGACATATGAGCACTGGATGTCTCTATAGGTTACACACACTAACTAATTATACCAACAGTAGTCTATGGGAAAACAAAATTGGCTACTTTGAGCAGGTTTCTTTCACATTTAAACAACTCTCACAGAGGCAATACAACAACATCACCCAAAGGACAAGCGGAAATCACCAAATAACCAAAATCTTTGAACATATGATGACCGGAAAAAATTTAGGTTACGAATCACCCAATTGCCCGAGGTCAGACCGGCAACCCAAGATTCTCTATAGTCGCAAAAGCTAAACAATTGCAAATCGATGGGAAATTGATGAAAGCGGAGTAAATTCATTCAAATTCCACTGTCCAAAATGCCGATTCGTTTGAGAAAACATACCAGTCTACCATGTCAATCATGTGGAAAATTTCATCACTTCTGAAGAAAACTAGTGCATTTTCAGACATTTTAAAGCACCTTTGTCCGATGACCATGCAAGAACAGATAAGTCAAGGCCATCAGATTTTTGATCCTGACGGCGCCAGGTTCGTGGTTGTTTTGGTATAACTAATAGGGTAATGAGTACGATTTTTGAAACGGATGCGGTAGTTTCGTGAACTTGAGCAGTGTACAATCCAAAAAAAATGTTGAGTAAAAAAGGTCAAAACCCTTTCTGTTGAGTAAAATCTTAGCCAAAGTTAAGTAAACCTTACACAAAGCTGAGTGTATTTAACCCAGCAATGACTAAGGAAGGTTGACCGCGAACAATGACTAAGGTTACACAGAGTTGGTCATTTTGTGTCATTAGAGTTGTGTCATTTTTATCAACATGAGTAAAATAGTTTTTTACAATGCAGATGTTCAGAACAGCCGAACATGTGATCATATCGGATTTGTCAAAGTGACAAGTCTCGACTGCGGAAGTTCTGTACACGTTGTAAAGGTGCCAATATGATGGAAAGGAAGACCACACAACAGAGAATTATCTACAGTATATCTAGGGGACACGAACGCCATGAACCAAGCGTTCTGTGGTGGGTTGATTTAAATACCTACGGATCCGTCCAATCTTGGAGATTCCAAAAGACGCAGAGCGTCGATGTTCGTAATGTGATCTTTATGGAAGTATGTGTCCAGAATAAATAAGTCCTTAGCAGAAGAGTCGGTCAGTGTTGATTCTAGCGTAACCAAAACAAATAAATGGTCGACTGGAGTAGTGCTGTGCTTAGAATGAAAATGCACAATTCCCTCTTGAATCATTCAGCATAAGCCAATTGGTGATGGCCAAGATCTTACATCAGAGATACAACATTCCAATTTGTTAATAGCTTCAGATGTATTCGATGGACAAGGACCAGTATATGATGAAGTCAAGAGGTCCGTTGGACAGATCATGGGGGTACCACAAGGAAGGGTAGTGAATGTATGAAAGCTTATCATTCCAACAAACAGCCTGGGAACGATTAGTAAGATATGTTTTAAAACATCGTAGCACAGTGCCTCCAATGCCGTACCGACTTTGTAGACGCTCGAAAAAGATGGGTGATGGTGTGAATGAAATACGCAGAATAATATAAAGAAAATCAAAACGGCTTCATTGCCTTGTTAACCAAAAAGCTGATCGTCACTCCATGAAGCATGGCTGTTTCAGGTGAATGGACAACGGACGATATGCTGATTGCATATCAGAATAAAGGCAATTTTCATGCAGATAGACTTACAGTTGAGATGAGACTGCTTCCTCGAGTATCTTGAAAATAACATGAAGTCCACATTCGTCCGACAATTTTCAGTCATTAACAAACAAGCATTGTTTTTTTTTTTGGGGGGGGGTGATAAGCGGTTTCACATGAGCCAACTTATAAATTGATGGTTATAACTCAGGAAAACTCAAAGGTTCGTTGATAATTTTGGTGATTATTATAAGGAACCAAGATAGTCAAACCATTGTTCAATAGAGGGTTTGGCATTAGGAATCCAAGTCCATGTCGATTGAAGATGCTTGCCATAATAAGATCCCAAAACAATCTCTGTCACGGGTTCAGGTTCAATTCACTACACGGCTGCTGGTGCAGTTTTCAGCAACATTAACACTACCTTTGGCATTGTACCATATTCTATCAAGTTGCACGTATTGCGTCAACCTTTCCATGGAAGAATAAGCAATTTATTTGCTCAAAGTCTTGAGACAGGTGTTGAGTCAGGAGGGCCTGGCTGAAAAAGCTGCTTGTCATCATACAGAGATTTCATTGCGGTAATAACACATTTGGATTCTTTAACCAGTTGTTTGTATATATCTTACATTGCTCAAGATCACCTGAAGGTTAGATTTTGTAATTTTGCGTCAAGCTTCTTTTAACTCGCGTGCTTCCCGAACCTTGTAGACTTTTGGTTCTTTTGTTGGTGCGGTTTTAAGTAGCTCCAGCAGCACATCATTGATAGTATGGAAACGTTGGACAATGTCGAATCAATATTGACAAGTGAGGATTGAATATCACATTTAAAGTGGTTACATTTAGTCACGAAGTCTACGATAGGACAAACAATTACTTTCTTGATGATTTTGGACGAGCAAAATCAAGTGCATCAAATAATGATCAGAGATTGGTAGTCCCTGAATAATTGTGTGATACAGAATGAGGTGATCAGGGAATTTACGTGAAGTCATAAAGTCAAGATTATAGCCTGCAACATGTGTGGGATCTTGATGTATTGTTGAAAATTGGTTGAATTTAAGATTTCAATTAAGAACATTGCATCCTATTTTTAAGTCACACGTGGGAAATTAAAATCACCTGTAATTCTCAAACACATCGTGAGAAGTTGATTCCTCCAACCAAAGATGAAAAATCTGGAAAAAACATTTCTGATGTAAGTTTGTTTTTGCCCTCTTTTCACCTTGCAAATTATATATTGATTTATTCCACGCCCAACTCACCAAAAATGTCCAAAAAATTTTTAGTGTGTCCAAAAATCACTTAAAATATACTGTAATCTATATTATTTCCACATATTTAACTTTTAAGAGTTTTGTGAATCTTGAGGGCACTGAAAAATAAACATTCAAATAAGCAATTTAAATTGAGAGAAAAACGCTAGGGAAATTTGGCGAACATGGCGGATTCTATATCTGCCCAAACAAATATAGTTCCGGATATGCCAGGCCCAAAGTCTCAGTGGAGTTGCCGGGGTGTTTTGAAGTAGAAGGCGTACTCAGACTTCTTACCTGAGTTATATCCCTACGGGCACATATTAAGATGTCGATTGTCTTATCTCTATTTTATATAACAAAGTAAGTTCATCATGAAAAAAACAAAGTAAAACTTTGTTTTAGAATGACTTTTATTAGAATTTCACCCTGAAAGAGTGAACGCACCGGATCTTTCAGTAAGGCTGTTGGGGACCTCGTTTACCGTAGGTTGTTACAAGGTCCGTTGCATTATCGTTGGGGCGTGATGTGTGGTTAAACAAGGTTATTTACTGTGAAAAAAAATGAAACTTATTTTACATCAGGTTGAGTAAAAAAGACACAGCTCTTAATCTTGAGTAAAATCTTAGTCAAAGTTGGGTAAAACTTTACTCATGGTGTGACTAAACCCTACTCATTGTTGGGTAAAATATACTCAGCTTTGTGTAAGTTTTACTCAACTTTGACTAAGATTGTACTCCAGAAGAAGGGTTGTGACATTTTTTACTCAACATTTTTTGGAGTGTTGAAACTCCTTAAGGATGACTTCAAAACTCAGCCGTCGGTTTTGACCGGTTCGTTTTGGTTGGAACCACGGTGTATGTAAAAGGAGATATGGTCCGCCCGGAGCCATAGTCATAATGTTGCGTGAAGAGTCAACTGAATCGAGTGCCATATTCGCCGTTGTAGGTGGACTATGAGTCGCAGGACTATATCTCTTGCCACACCGGTTTCTATTCTAAACAATTAACACGGTTCAACAGCTATGAACCACCTGTCAAACGGTTATTAAAATTTGAAGTCTTCCCTTAATTAATAACACTTTGCCTGGACTTTGGGTCACTTCTGAAGATTCACTTCAGTGGTTCCATTGTTTTAGGTCAGTCAACTTGAACCATTTCTCAAAACTAGCGAGACATAGCAATTCTGACCACAGACTGCCCTAGATTTTCTAGCCAGAGTGTCTCGCCTCGATCAATGAAACTGCAACCCGATATCAGCCAATGTGCCCACACTTGTTTGCCGACGGGAGGTCAGTGATTGCTTTCTTTATCCCTAAAGTCCCTGGTGTGTGAGGCCCATGGATGTGCCTAGCACGGGTCCAGGTTAAGTGTTTAGAAAAATCTTTCTGTGAAGATATATTCCCATGCAATTTTCCCCACATATAGGAATTAAAGGTAACTATTATCATCGTAAAAATTAAAACAAAATATTTTACACAAAAAATGGTCAAAATTATGATCATAATAAATAAAAGGAAGTGTGAAATGTGATCAAGCAGTTTTATGAAGTAAAATACAAGGTAATTTGAAGGTGCTATATTGGAACGTGTTCTAAGACCACAAGAGGCAATTAACATTTTTACCATTAATGATGCCATTAGTGTTCTAGTGTTCATTAGTGTATTGTTCTTCTCAACAACAACAATGAGCCAACTTAGTAACTCGCTCGAATTGTCATAGGATTGTAACGAGTTGTTACACCCACGCAACTGCCCGCACACGACGACCTCATACACACAACACACACGACAATACCCGGACATTCGTATTTGCCGAAGGATAATGATTGCCAAGGCCTTAAGGTTATACACCACTAACCTGGTTGCCGTAAGGATCAAAAATCTTGGATGGACTACTTTCTTGCATGGCATCTGGAAAAAGTGCTTTAAAATGTCTGAAAATGCACTAGTTATATTAAGAAAAAAAAAAAAAAAAAAAAAAAACGGGTCCAGGTTAAGTGTTTAGAAAAATCTTTCCTGTGAAGATATATTCCCATGCAATTTTCCCCACATATAGGAATTAAAGGTAACTATTATCATCGTAAAAATTAAAACAAAATATTTTACACTCTTCCCAAAAATGGTCAAAATTATGATCATAATAATAAAAGGAAGTGTGAAATGTGATCAAGCAGTTTTATGAAGTAAAATACAAGGTAATTTGAAGGTGCTATATTGGAACGTGTTCTAAGACCACAAGAGGCAATCAACATTTTACCATTAATGATGCCCATTAGTGTTCTAGTGTTCATTAGTGTATTGTTCTTCTCAACAACAACAATGAGCCAACTTAGTAACTCGCTCGAGTTGTTACACGCACGCACGCACACACGCACACACATAAACACACACGACAATACCCGGGCATTCGTATTTGCCGAAGGATAGTGATTGCCAAGGCCTTAAGGAGCAACAATAGGATGATGATGATGATAATCATAATGAAAATGGTAATAATTATTAGCCTACCTGTGTTGTAGGTAAGGGGAAATAGGCTATACACTAATTAAGACGTTAGGGCGAAATTTCGTTTCCCCCTAACTTTTCCTTTGTGTTGCTGTTTATTCCGTTTTGGATAACAAAGGATATGAATATTAATTTATGCAAATCAAGGGTAATCCACTAGAATAACAAAGGATATGAATATTAATTCAAATAATAAGAGCTCATAAACTAATGAATAATTAAAATTTCCCCTAAGGTATCATTAAAAAAAAAAAAAAAAAAAAGTGAAAGAAACATGCTCAAAGTTGCCATTTTTCCCATAGACTACTGTGTATAAGTGAGTTAGTGGTGTGTAACCTTAAGGAGCAACAATAGGATGATGATGATGATAATCATAATGATAATGGTAATAATTATTAGCCTACCTGTGTTGTAGGTAAGGGGAAATAGGCTATACACTAATTAAGACGTTAGGGCGAAATTTCGTTTCCCCCTAACTTTTCCTTTGTATTGCTGTTTATTCCGTTTTGGATAACAAAGGATATGAATATTAATTTATGCAAATCAAGGGTAATCCACTAGAATAACAAAGGATATGAATATTAATTCAAATAATAAGAGCTCATAAACTAATGAATAATTAAAATTTCCCCTAAGGTATCATTCTGTAGTTATTATTATTATTAATATTATATTGCTATCATGTAAAGGTTATGGCGAAATTGGCTTTTGTTATTCACTCATTACAACGTTAGGGCGAAACTTCATTCCCCCTAACTATTCCGTTTTGGATAACAAAGGATATGAATATTAAATTATGCAAATAAGGGTAATCCACTAGAATAACAAAGGAGGATATGAATATTAATTAATGTAAATGAAAAAAGAACCCATTATAACCTAATGAATAATTAAAATTTCCCCCTAACATGCTTGTTAGCGTTATTTTATGTGATATAAACCAACATGGGTTTTGAAGGTAACAAATATCAATCTAAAATACAAGTTTATTTTATAAAACATTTATCTTTAATCCAAGAATATAATTTGATACAGAGAAAACACCTATTTGCTGTCAAGTGCATTTTTTTCGAGAAATATCCTCACTTCAGACCCGCGAGTGTCATATTACGATTGCAATAAGACAAAAATGAAAAATTAAATTAAAATTGAGCAATGCAGCCTACCAGGCGTCCCAAGTAATTTCGTTTGACAGCTAAATCTGTTTACAAAGATTAAAGTGAGAAATAATCAAATAGGGAAACACAGTTCATTCACCTTGTATGTATGAGTAGTTGATGGATCGGAATGTTTTATTGCTTAGGTATTCAGCAATACTCTGGACTAATATAGGACTGTGAAGCTTCCTATTCAGTTTGTTATCTATTGGTGTAGTTTATCTGTACCTCGCTTGTATATTTATAATCAGACGTGTTCTACAACTACGTTACAAAGCACTATGTCATACAAAGAGATAAAATCTTATTAAAAAATCCACAACCTCTTTTCTTCCTAACAGTATTACTTGGGTTATTAAGAACATTTCGAGTGTATAAAAGGGCACCAAGGGAAGTCTTTCCGACTTCGGGACATATAATAGCACTAGTCCAAAATTGAGAAATGGAGAGGGGAGAACGGCCATGGCAAATTACAAGATGATTGAAAAAGTTAACTCATTTGTATTGTATGATTTGAAACTACTTAGTACTGTAGGTTGGTTAACATGAGTTGAAAGTTTGTTTCGGAAAATGACTACCAATCTAAGGATCACCTCAAAAAAAGGAGGTAGCGTTATTTTTCTTATTAGATACAGGGACAATTGCCCACAAGACAAGAGTCCGCTCCCTGAGTTTAAACATTGGCAAAAAACAAAATGGCATTAAGGGACGTTAGGGATATACACCAGTAAACAAAGGGGGGGGGGAGAAAAATAGAAAAATAAGTGATGATCAAAGGACACTCCAGTAATTATAGGTTTCCGATCCATTGGTCGAAAGGCATCCTTTGAGTAGTCTACCCCATTCAGGAGGAATTTCCGCTGAACAAGTTCTACAGAAGAAGAATCTAAGGGGGGTATTTCAAGACTACTAACACTCTACGACAACTAGTACACCTTAATAAAAACCCCGATCCCGGGGAACTCCAACCTGGAGTTAGCTACTCTATTCCTTGTGGATCATGTGACAAAGTGATCATTGAAGAAGAGCGATGAACACCAGAAAGCGACTCATGCAGACTGGCAACACACAAAATCGCCCATCGCCGGTTGAAACAACCTATTTTTTTTATTTAGTCGATTCCTATCTTTTGACAATCTCACTTACTTAAAACATCAAGGTAAATGTAGTGATGTGTGTCAGGTGATGATCCCTAGAGAAGGGCAAGAAGGGTTTATTTCACTATTTGCCGATAGCATCTTTCACAAAACAAAACAGATTGTTTTATGTTTTATTGACGTATGGAATTGTTTTTTGTCTTGAGAATATATCAAATAAATTGGGTCTATAATCTGATATGTATCCATTTGTGTTTTGATGTGTTCCCCGAAGAGTTACAAGTGGTGAGTATTTTGGGCCAAGACTTCAGATATAATAACGATTTCAGCTCTTAAGTTATAACTTAATGCTAGAAAGTTTCATGTGAAAAGGCTATGCGGAAGATCTGAAATAGGGTTGAATTTAAATTTTCATTTACATACGCTAAAGTCATCAAGCTTTTTGATACAAAAACACGCGTCAAACTCTCCATCTCGGTCTCTCTCTCTCTCTTGAGCGCGCGCACATGGGACCTTTGAGAAAACACAATTTGATCATTCTTGTGACGGACACGGGATTTTGAAGTTGGAGGATACCTAGGTAAGGGGCGGTTGACGAGAAGGTCGCCAATTTGCTGACACTCATTTTATTTTTTCTCTCGGGTCGCTTCACTTACCGGTAGACCCAACCCTGCGCATCGAGTTTAATTGAACAATAAGATAAGGGTTTGTAAACAATTATATTCTACGCATGGTACTGTAATACCAAAGCATTCTGGTAATACTCTAATCTAAATTGACGGTGACAACTTAGACTATCGTGATTTAAAATTACGGATTTTATGGTCTTCACCCTGTATATTTTTTATTTTTAAAGCCTGAGTACGCGTGCGCAGCTAAACTACAATCTTTGAGATGGCGGTAAATCGTCTGGCAGGCGACAGTTACGATCGTAACTGTAAAATAATTTCCCCTATTTTACAATGTGCACTATGGATATATTGGCAGTTTTGCTGACATGTAAATTTTATGACATCATTCTGACTTAATTCTAGGCATGTTGGTACTCATTTTGGTATCAATAGAAGGAGCAGGATCATAGCTTTCCATTGGTGTGATGTGTCGTATTAGGGATGCTGGTACTTCTCTTCCGAAGGGGGAGGAGTGGTTGCCACCTCCCAATCCATCACTTTGAAATCGCCCAGTATCTTACCTATACCCCTGTAGATGTTTGCCTTTGCTTGAAAATTAGCATAAAATGTCAATTGACAATTACGTTAAATAATTGGCACCAAAAAAGGGGATTTAGGAAGGTGGAAAAAAACTTCGGTAGACGAGGGTTAATTTCAGGACGACTGGAAAACCGTCTACTTCTTCCAGCAATTTGACCAACAAAATATACCGGTGTTAGCAGTTGACATTTTATTTACGACAACTTGGGTTAAAGTATTGCTAGTTTTGCCTTAAGTGTTGGTATACTGATTTTGTAAACACGTAGCCGCGGAGCTTGCAGACATTTGTAACACATCTTGAGTACAAATAGCTTAAATGATTAAATCTGTAGACGCCCTGAGAGTGACACCTGAAACTTAATGTAAAAGGTGCCTTAAGGAGAGGGGATATGGACAAAGATTACGCAGACGTCACATTCTTACATTGATCAAACAATGTTGAAGAAGAGTATACCACGTTATTTTTCTGACGATAAAGTTTATACTCTCTACCCTACCGCCTATATTTTTTGGGCTAAGAAAGCACAATCAATAAAAGTGTGTACAGGGGATCAAACTTAATGTTTTAATGTTGGCTCCGATTATTGATAAAAACTGTTATTGATGAAGACTTTGTAAACATATTCAAATGCCTTAAAGTCCCCAGGAAATGAGATAATCAACCGACTCAAAATCTTGTGGGACATTCCATCAAAATTAAACAGGGCCAAAAAAAAGATACACTACCATGGACATCATTTATGAAACTATTGATTATCAGTTAGTGTTTTGAATAGATTTTACACATCACCTTGAATTTTCTATTACTCTCCGATAAATCAATGGTACCACAAATGATGTACAACACCACCCAAATATTGAATGCTTTCGTCCCCTCTTGTAGACTTGACACAAACCACTCATTCTATTTGCATTTTCCTGAGACCTTTAACATTATTTGTCAAATTGCTACACTTCATGTTATTGTTAACCAATCACATGTGTTTTTAGCTTTTAAACAAGCTGAAACGTCTACAAGTGAATGTAAAAGTGTGTATTAGAGAGAAATCTTCTTTAATCTCTAAACACAGTTTTTACAGTGTACCAAAGTATGGGCCGAAAAGGTCGAGACCATTGCCAAACAACGGGATTTATTAACTTTTACATTTCATCATAACTTCAATTTTAACCTTACACCTAAGGCGTGTTCATTACGCGCGATGCCTGTAGCATTTTGAATCGCATTGGACTTAACCAACTTGAGCTTTATACACAGGTGCAAAATTGTTACCAGACCTTCCTGGACAACATCCGCTTTCCTAGCAAAATATTCAAAGATAATTTCCTCTTCCGCTGTCAGAGACTCTAAGAAAGACATCTGGAAGTCACCTCACATGTTTGTTGCGTTTCAACTGCCGTCGCTTTCTTTAAATGCCATCTATATCGAATCATAGAAGATAACTCATAGCCATTAATTGCAAGCTATTTTCATAACAATCTCTAATACTTTCGATCGATTTCGATATTTTCTTTCATTTGCAAGTAATGTCGGCAAAATCTTACTGTAAATCCCCCTGAGTAAAGTAAGGAAAGTCAACAATAATACCCAACTGTTCCGGCAAGATTCTCAATCCGACGGCGTTACTGAAACACGATTGTCCTTTGGGAACTTCGCAAAGGAAATTTAAGCCGTTACGTGGATGTCATTTAAATGGCCTCGGGAGATTCAAAACGCATCTTATCTGGAGGCCATTATTGATTAAAGAAGTCATATATGTTCTTGAATCTCTCTTCTCAGAGGAAGTGAACTTTGGTTTGCCGATACTTGCAGTGTTAATTAAAATCCAATACTGTTGTTTTTGTTTTTCATTTTGACCATTGTAGGTTTTCTATTACAACGCGGATGTCTCTATTGACATTTCTTAGTACACAACAGAGTATACATCAAATGTCAAGTACCCAACGTAGTTTCCAAAACCATACCTCATTTTGTACAGCAATGGCTTTTAAATGTAAAAACTCTTGACATATTAAGATGACTCTAAGACCTTAAAGGGGGGACGACCCGATTTAAGTACATAAAGCTTCATCTTGAATAGATCGCCTTCACGCCCAAACCCCATCTGTAAAGTTTCGCGCCGATAATTTCAAATTCAAACCGTTTTGATGTAAGACCTAACGGGGGGCATTTTACTAACCGCCATAGGAGTACTGTGTAAATAAATATTGGGCGACAAATGGGCACAATTTCACAGGGTAAATACAATAAAAAAATAGTCCTTTCTTTAGATACCAAAATTTGACCACTTCCGGTAAACCCTGGGATCCTTGGGGACGAGGCTATTGCCCTTTAAATTAGTGAAAGAAAACTTAAAGAATTTGATCGTTTAGAACTTATGGTTCAAACAATCCATTTTTGTGCACGCCAATTTGGACCGAAGACTCAGCTTCCAACGTATCCTTTAGCGTTGTAAACTTTGTCACCCACCCGGCCCTCGAAGCCGCCGTCTAACTACCGAATGACCCTCGCAACTATACCCTTGTCCCCCTTTAACTATTGCCCAAGAGTCCAGATCCTAACAACCACAGGGTCCCTTCTCAACTACTCTCTAAATTTCTTACATTAAAATGGAGGACAAATCTAAATTTCGATTACAATTTCTAATCTATCAGATTTAATTTCAATGTATTTTGATTTAATTTAATCTAAACTTTGATTTGTCCCTGATACATCCAATTAGATTAATTTGTAATCTAAGAAATTTATAGAGTACCCCAGATCCCGTTTTCCCTCTGTCCAGATGCCCCTTCTCAGTTGCCAAAGAACGTCCTTCTCACTGACCCAGATTTCTCCTGCTTATCTAACACATGTTCTCCTTTACCAACTTACGCCAGCCCCCCCCCCCTCCATGTAAATATAGGCTATACATTTTCCCAAGTCTTCGCTTTTTAAAAAGATTATAAATACGTACACAGACCCTTTTTGTAATTTTGAGATGCTAAATTTGTATTGATGGATCTCGCTTTCTTAAAAACGTAAGGTTCATTATTTTATCCTTTATTTTTAAACTGGCATCATTAGGTATTAGTTGACATTCCGTACAATAGTCATTGATTTAAACGAAATCATTTATTATAGACCCAGAGGGTGTTTTTAATCAATCCCCATGCATTGTTAATTTGCCAATATTGCTTGTTAATAACGACTGCGGTGCTTATGTATAAAAAGTTTTCATGACGTTGAAAAAGAAACCCCTACAAGAGATTCCATATGTTTACAGTCACCTGACCAAGGCCAAAACCACCACTAAACTACTGATTCAAACTCCTGAATAACGAGACAATACACTGTAAACTTGATTACAAATATTAAAACAAAGTATTTATTTTAACACTTAAGTGACCAGGGGGGGTTCCTAGGGACCCCCAAAATTTGTTTTCGCGCTTGGGCCGCTTACCGTGGGGTTTTTGTGCGCAATTTTTTGTAATTGTCTGAACTTTTAAATGTCGCTTCTTTTCATACCAAATAATTAAATCGGCCCAGCCCGTTATGGATTAGTGGGGGTCCCATTGAACCCCCCCCCCTGGGCACTAACGGGATCATTTGAGAATATTTTTAACATAGAATAAAAACCGAGAACCAAGCAATTTTTTTTTTGCTGAGATAAGTTCACACATACATGTAAGTGACAATTATTAGTAAGATTTACAAAGAATAACCCTTTATGTACGGAAACAAACAATTTCATCATTACGTTGCCAAACGTTTTACTGTTCAAACTCTATGGGAAATGACGTTTATTTTGCAACACCGTAAAAATACAGGATTCCCTAAAACTGCTGGTTTTGGTTAATATAAGTCTTTGGTCTTCTAGAATAGATATCACATAAAATAATTTTAAAAATGTTTGTTGTAAACGCAAGGCTCATTTTAATTTTCTGTCTTTTTGCCCATTTTTTGCGTGGTTTTTAAAACAATGTTTGCCCCAATTTGCCCAAAATAACAAATCTCATTGTTATGCTGATTTGGGGTTGTCCTTACGATCCTTCACATGTGGTATAAATTTCGTGCAAAAATTCCTCGGGAAAGTGTTTCCTTAGTGTGGGGTCCCATGGAACCCCCCCCCCCCCCTTTGGCACCACGGAGTGAAACCCTGGCCCTTTAATTGTGTGTGTCATAAATCAATCTCATCAAACACAATTAGGTATCTCAATAATAACAGATTAATCTATAATAAAGTTGTTAATTAAAACTACTAAACTTACTACCGGGTGTGTGCCGCACGCGAGCTGCAGCGAGATTACTATTAAGATGCCGAACTTGCAAAGACACCTGGCGAATATTCCAGCGCAAACTTTAATTTCCAATAGTGTGACGTGTCCACGGTCGACGTGTCCTTACTGAAGAAAACCCAGCTCCTACTGACTCCCGAAGCACGGAGGTCGACTAAATATAAGTCCATAGTGGCTGTAGCTTGTTTAACCTTTGATAACTCTGAGGCCACGGAATACAAAACGAAGACGGCTACACAGTCGAACCAAACTACTGGAGTCTAGACTAACATGACAATGTCCACTATATGGAAGAGTTGTACTAGACTGTGATTAATGTCACTGTCAACTATACTTGGAACCCCTGCTATAAACTTGAGCACGATGGTATGAAACTCTCCCTCCTCTTCTTCATCTCACCAGGCTTTATATATCCTCCAAATAATTCTAGAAGGATCTTGTCCTCTCTATATGAGTCTTTGCTATATATAGTCTTCTGAATCATGATTCCCTTGGAATTCCACTGAAAAGCCATGTACTGTATAGACTTAGGATCTCATAGCTACTCATTGTACTGTGTATTTAAAAAAAAAAAATTTACAGCAGGCGCCACCGATGGTTTAGTGGAGCATATTCCAGCACAATCCACTCAACTGTGCACTCTTCTAGAATTTCTTCGGCATTCTAATTTTCCACACACCAGTATGCACATAACCATGTATCTTTTTATATTAATATACTTAGACAAATTTATAATATTTTTTTGTTAAAAATTGTTCTAATTTTTTATTTTTTTTCCTTCTCTTCTCTCTTCCGATCTTGCTAATTCTTGGGGGCTGTAAACATACATGCACAAAAAATCCTAGCAATTGTGGGGAAAAATGGAGTGTAAAAGTTCAGGTTTTATGTGTTAAGAATAGGATATTTTTGTGGGATCACATGACCTTAATTGAAGTGAATTTCCAAAAACCGTGAACTTCCGACTGAGTTGCTATGGTAATCAACTGGACCCTAAATATCTCTTGCCAAGCTAACTAAGCTTCAAAACCGTGCAGGTAAAACTATCTTGAAAGTCAATAGGCAATTTTCAACACCCAAATGTATGCTTGATTGTCTGGGTTGGAAAGCCTTGATACTGACGAACTACCCATCTTACAAACAATGGTCTATAAGTGTATTTCGGGTAAATGCCCCAAGTATTTGTGCAATATTTTTCAGAAAGTCAGTGACAAACCTTACTTCAACCAGAAGGTAGTGAGGCAGGCAATCCCATTCCACCGAAGCCCAAAACTTGCTTCATGCAAAAGTAACTTTAAAGTATCGGGAATCCCTTTCACTGGAACAAGCTCCCAGCCGCCTCGTGTAACAACTCCATTCCGGCGACTACAAACCTTTTCAAACAGGCATTGTGGCTTAATTTCTTTTCCATCACTTTCATTTGCTTAATTTATTGTCAATACGTTACTCATTGATATTTAATTCAGGCTATTACTCAAGTGCAATGTAATGACCGTTTTATTTAAATTCATGTTTATTTGATGTACTGTAATATGTCTATTTATCTCAATTAGACTCCATACTATGTGGTCTCCTGCTAGTAGTTACATTGCATTATGTGACTACTTTTAATTTTATTTCTGATGACGTCGGACCTCCGAGTTGGGGCTGCTCTCTGGGGCCTGTTACGCATGCAGGGGTTGGTTTTCCCGAATGTCCTGAGTAGTTGCCCTACTTTGGATGTCAGATTTCTGACAGTTGTTTATCTTATTTTTATCTTGTTAGTTAATCCTAGGTTTTTTTGGAGCGTTAGCGCCTTGACGTAGGCCATGCGGCTGGCGTGTGGACCTTCGCTGATGGTTTCCGTGACGCGTCGCCCTCTGGTTGCCGGTGGAGATATTTCCATACCTAGAGAGCGACGTGGCTGAGGTTTTGTCCTTGTGTTTGGGCACTGATCGAGATCAGTGTGTTTGGGCCTTGGCCAGTCGTATTGCGTAGGCCTGGGGGGGAGGTCGGATTTATTTGGCATCCCTCGAAAAATTAGCACTCTATATAATGCCCATTAAACCCTGTATCTAGATTCTATGGTTTTTAAAGGCTCATGATACGGTATTGTTTCTGTCATAACTGTGCGAAACGGGTTACTGCAAAAGGCCACACCCATAAAACGAATCTATACGTTAATAGACAGGATGGAATTTTTTTAAGATACGAATTTCCCCCAAATTTCACTGGTTGGTTTGTAGACCACCTCCGAGAACGTGTTCAAAGGTTTATTTTGGACACACGGTTCAAAAGAAAACCGCCCTTGTTTTGAGACTTTCCTGCTATCGTAATGGTTCCCCATAGACAACCATGCTTGACTTTCTGTCGGGCACGACAGAAACTACTAATCTCGTCTTATTACATAAAACGGCGTTTCGGCTTGATTCACTTCAGGTGTGATCTACTATATTGGTAAGCATTCCAAATATGTAAAAAACCGGGTTCGCAAAAATTTGGGGCCTCTTCTTTCTGGACATCATCCTCGTGTTGTCTCTTTAACCTTCACGAAAAAATGCGATTAACAATGACAAATCAGTCTTGGAATAGCATTTGAGCAAAATGTGGTGCGATATGAGCCAGATCCTGTCAATCCGTCGGGTAAACGTTTGTGTTCCATGAGCGCCGTAGTCTCGAGTACGTTTGTATACGTTCGTGCTCAGACCTTGTGGAGTCAATATAGGTGGAGGGCCAAAATCAAAAATAAGCACAGTTACTTGCCAGATCACTAAACAAACTAAGCACCCTTGATTTTTGGTAGTTTTTTATGATAATACTCAATAATTCAGAGGTGTGCTAATTAAATTTTGTTGCATTACCTCGAAATCCAGATGGCGGCCAAAATGGCCGCCGTTTTGGCTAACGACAGAATTTTGAGGGTACAGTCCTCTGTGAGCCTCCAATCACCTGTTTTGGTGTCATATTGAAGATAATTTAAGTATCTACATGATGATACCAACCTTTATGGGTTTCATTGTTATCTACACTCCCGTTTTGGTGCCAAAAAGGCATATTTTTGCCATTTTTTTCAATGGATGATGCCGACTGAAATACTTTCTCCCCATATATCAAAATGGTTCTTCATAATTGGATCAAGACTTCTCAGGATTTTGCCCTCATATAATATGCATTTTGTTGTGGAAAATCACAGGTTCATAGCACGTTTACTTAAAAGTTATAGTGTCTAAAAGTGAATGGTCTTAATCACAAAAACGCCATTTTTGCACTTTTCTTCTAACATGAACAATGTGTGTGTCAATAACCAGATAAAATGTTATATGACAGTTTTTGATCACCTAACTATACTAAATGTTTGATTTAAAGTTGCAATGGCCTTACTGAGTTATTTTTTTTGCGGTCCCTCTAAATCCAAGATGGCGGCCAAAATGGCCGCTGCTTGACAAAACAATGTTTTTAAGGGTAACATGTTCAAGAAACGCCTCCAATCAGCATGTGAATGGTGTCATTTTAAAGCAAATCAAATTTTTCTACTGGATTTTACCATGCTTGATGGGGTTTTAAGTTGGCTGGTATTATAAGAATTTCACCTGCAGCAATAATGGAGTTTTTACGTTTTTTACCAAAAAGAGGATATGAAAGAGAGACATTTTCAAATCAATGCAAATTCTTTATGCATGAGTAATATTACTTGTAGGACTGGAACCTATTAAAATATGTACACTGTGAAAAGCCCCAGCTCTACAATGTATATTCTGCTAAAAAGGTTTATAGCACCCAAAGTTAAAATGGTCACAATCACAAAAACACAGTTTTTTTAGCACATCTATATCCATGTAAGGCTTAAATGATCCAAGTACCTGTACTCATTACTAGACAATGTGCTCGTATAAATTTAAGGTTTTGTACTGATCATGAAGTACAAATAGAATCCAAAATGGATTCAACCAGTCAATAATTTGCGAAAACAGGTAAGTCCCAGCCCCCACTGCAAATGAGGTTTTTTTGGTGAACCTCGCCTACGTATACCCTAAAAAATGAGAGACAATTGCGAGACCTGGGTTGCAAAATCATGGTGCTATCAATATAAGTATAAAATATGGAGGAATATAAAAAAAGGTTGTCATGTATGTTATTTTGGTCCGACACACCAATTTGCTAAACCGTTATTCTTACAGGGAACACCTGACTTGAAAAAGTGCTCTGACCTCCAGGGTCCCCGGTGTATGGTAAGTCTTCACGTCAGGAGCTCGAAATTTTGGGGGGATAACTACCCTAATTTATGATGGATTGGGTAGAAGATATGGTGACCTTCAAGCAGAATGTTAGGTTTAAGGACTGAGATGTTCAATTGAGGAGGGAAAATGACGTTTTCATCTCGGCCATTTTGTACAGGAACGAATGGGACCAGCATTTAGTGGTGTGAAACCAAATGACACCCAGGCACCAAAAATGACTGCTGTTTTCATTTCAAAAAAACGTATTCACGCGCTCTTTAAACAGAAAACTCTACCTAACAACTGCTTGAAAGCTTGCTTAATGTACGGCTACAAGTTGCTCATTTTCAAATATAATCAATTGACCAAAAAGTGCGATAATAAAACTATATTGTGAAGTTGCCTACAAATTGCCCATACTTAGGCATACACACGATGAAAGCAGATCGTATGTATTGTTCTTCCCAAGTATATGCGAAGAATACTACTAAGGAATACTTAGTAGATATCATCTTTGTCTGACTCTTAATTTTCGAAAGTTTCTTGAACATTTGAATGATTGACTCATTCTCAGGATAAATAGCCGGCATTGATTCTTGCACTCTTTTGGACAAGTGCAAAAAATCCTTGTAAATTTCAGGCCATTTTGAACCCACACTGGTTGGAAGTGCAATCGTCAAAACAACAGATGGTTGCTGGTAGTATGGCCATCACCAAATCACATTTGAATTTCACTTGGAGCTGTTACAATCATATCCATGACCGTTGGGGAGATGGAAGCCGTCTTCTCAGAGATGTGGTATCATCTGTATAGCCACAATATCCTAAAACTTTCCCTACGTCATTGAAAGCAGAAATATTGTCACTGCCTGCCAGTGGATGAGCTCCTATAAGCTTTGAATGATCTGACTCATTTCAGGATATAAATATGCCTTGCTTCCACTCCTTTGGACAAGTGCAAATCCCTGAACATTTCAGTCCATTTTCTTGCCCCCACATTGGTTGGAAGTGCAATCGGCATTTTAGCCGCAAACGCTTCACCCCAAAACAACAGATAGTGACTGCGTAGTTAGTATCTCCATCCAATCAATTTGAATTTTACTTGTAGCTGTTACAATTCATATCCATGACCGTGTGGAGATGGAAGCCGTCTAAGAAGAATGTGGGATTCATCTGAGTAGCCACAAATCCTAAACTTTCCCTCCGTCCTCGAAAGCAGAAATATTGTCACTGCCTGCCAGTGGATGAGCTCATATAAGCTCATCACACGCGGATTCTCAAAGTTTTGTTCCAATGGCTGTGATATTGATGTAACATGTTCTAGATGCAGTTTGAGTCAGAAATAGACATTTACTTGAAATCCATCCCAGTCCACAAGCAGCTGATGCCAATACCATGACATCGGTATCTGGAGAAAATATTACAACACCTCTAGTCTGGGGTACTTGAAGTGAAGCAAAGTGGGTGACTGGGCATGCAGGATTAGTCTTTGATCAGTTTCCTCTAACTTATACGTTAATTTTTGAAAAAGATCTCCAATTTTTCAGCGTTTCATCATACCCTGTTCTGCTTTTAATTCATAGCAAGTGGACCCCAATGTTGCAGAAGATCACGTCTATCTATAATCCTAACATACTTGTGATCTTTCCACTCTTCATTTAAGAAATTTATCAAGGACTCCTTGAACTTTCTGTCTCTTAGGGCTTTCTAAAGCTACTTGTCAACTCGTTGTTTGGGTCTAGCAATTGTCGTGGCGAAGCTACCTTCGACTCATTCTGGACTCGATCAGCATTTTTTATTGATATTGTAGGCTATCACAATGCATTCTGTTGCTGATGCCTTGAGGCCTTGTTTCATTATGATTTTAATAATTTACTCTGGTAAGCAGGCCTCGGAAGAGTTGGCAAATGACATGTTGAATTCCCATGAGAAAGGAAACATGTCGCTCACCCAATTTGTCACACAGAGACTGCATGTTCTGCGTATGAACCTGATCAGCATGAAGAATTAGCAGATAATGCTGAAACCAGGGCTACTCCTGATGGTGCAGCAGAATAGCAGATCATGCAAGCTCAGACTAGCTTTTACAATAAATGCCCAAAACTTGCACAACGCAACTTCGCTTCAATGACCAAGCCAAAGAAATGCACAATTAAGAGTGGTGTTCATTTACGATGTGATACACTGGAGATCTTTTTCAAAATATGGCAGTCATTGCAATGGACCTTTGGTTTAACATCGATAAAGTTCTTGAGTATCCACTCGGACCACTGCCCTATTCACTAGCAACAGAAACAGGTGGTGTCCTGTAAACATCAAAGTCTGTGCTTATGTTGAGTTTGAGTAAGTTGGTCAAAAAACTGAGGAAACATCAAGCCAACAACTCTTCAAGTTGATATTTGGGATGCTTTGGCCATTATTTAGACTGTGAAATTTCTAATATTTAATATTTGGTGATTTGGAGGAGCCAATAATGAAAATCATAATGAAACAAGTTCCTCCATGCATCCGCAACCGTGTGCATTCAGTGTGTGATACATACCACCCAATATCATAAAATCGGAGTCCCCAGGATAGGACACCGTGAGACAGCTATCCACAACGATTGCTAGCCCCAACCAACCAGTTGATAAGTAGTAAGAAGGTCCTAAGAGATGAAGGTTCAGAAGTCCTTTAGCAAATTTTCGTAAAAGGCTGACTCAAGAATTTTGAAATATAATTTTTTGGTTTAATTGAAATAGTCAAGTGGAAATAACAAACATTCACCTAAAATACTCATTCCAAAGTTTAGGCGAATCATATTTTGTTTCATTCAGCAAACCTTAAGGTGTAGTCTAACGTTGCCATAGGATCCGGTAAAACAAAAAAAATCGCGATCTGGATTTTTATAACAAAGTTTGATTTTCTACATGACTCTGTGTCGTCGGTGAACTTAGCTATTTCCCACAGGGACAAGCATTATGTTATAAAATGCAAAACCACGATTTGTTTTTGAAAATTTGAGAGCAACCCTCCCGGGAAATCTCTGAGTCACGCTTATTAAATGGAAAGGACTTATGAGGTAACATATAGTTGACATAGATAGACGTGTCCTATTTTGCAACATTGGGAGCCCATTCTAATGAATTGATCACCGAGAAATTGTCCAAAGTTAACCTGTAATTGGAGGAACTTGCATAATGACGGACTAATCCTGCTGGCCCACATGCTTCACCTCTGGAACACCAGCCGGATGTTGTCGGGCGCGGGGTGGGGGGGGGGGGGGGTAAGTCCACTTTTTGCTGAATTTTTTTTGACAAAAAGGATCCAAAATATAGAGATCTTTTTTGGACATGAATGTCTACTTCTTGGGGTTGATGAGATGTTCAAAAAGCCTAAAGAAAAGGCAATTTTAGGAGGTTAGGTCCACTTTTACCAAGCTGACCAAAAGTCCACTTTTTCCAAGTCCGCACGCACTCCTCCCCAAATAATCTTGTGTACCGGCCCTGGTTCCGTTCCCGAAAGTGGTCTTACGACAGTCGTAGCCTCTATCTATCGCAACTTTTGCGGAAAGTTCACACTTACGAATTTACTGCTTTCCCGAAACCTAGTATGCACTTA
>JAMKCH010003856.1:0-42338 GCA_023653785.1 Ophioderma brevispina
CAGCTATGGTGCAGCGTCCAGCAGAAGTATTTGATAGGGTTTTGATAGCTTCTTGACGAGGTTCTTCAAAACCCTATCAAATAATGTTTGAAGTGTTTTGATGGAATACCGCTACAGCGGATGATGCAGCACCGAGAAACTATGTGATAGGGTTTGATATCAGCAAGCTGTGAAAATACTATCAAATATATTTGATAGGTATTTGATAGGAATATGCCTTGACAAAATAGCCATCACAGCAGAAGTATTTGATAGCACTCCTGCCACGTCTCTTCTTCCTCCCTAGTCTCCTTGCTTTCAGTTTTCTTCCCCCTAGGTTTGTAAATTGTACAAGATTCTACTCAAAAACTATGTGAAATCAAATTTGATGGGTTGATAAGGTCATAAGATGAAAATGGTATATAGATTCCATAGGTGTTCTGTCAAAAATCTATCAATCTTTTTTGGCGTTGTTAGAAATGTGATAGTTTTTCTATCAAACTCTATCAAAAACATATTGAATTCGGGGTCCCAATTCAATAGATTTTCATTGTCGATAGGGTTTGTAGTATCAAATCCTTATCAAATTTCTGACAAGGGACGTCCCTGTGTCGTTGAAAGGTGGACCTGGGTTACTTGGGAAAGGGCCACATTGGTAGATGAGAAGGTCGATCTGGGTTAGGTGGGAAGGACACTCAGTGACATGGGAAGGGCTCCAGTTCAGTTTGAAAGGGGGTATTGGATAGTTCGAATGAAAGAAAAGACCTTGGGACTTTAAGGCAGCTAGTAAAGGGCCCGGGTCTGGAGTCAGACAGGGACCCTAGGTGGTGACAAAGTTTAAAACGCTACGGGTTACGTTTTGATAAGGTTCAGCACGGAACCAAACAACCCTAACCTCGATACCCCTCCGCCGCCGAAATAACCGCGACATCCGAGAACCGCGAAATTCTAGTTTCAAAATAGCAATATCTGATCAGGACGGATTTAGCGGTAAGCAGAGGTAAAGGGTAATTTGCTAACTGGGCCTTCAATGCCATTCTCTGTAAAATCCCATTAACAGAGAGCCCCCCCGGCCATGAAACAACACACATGGCACCCCAAATCACGTTGCTATATTTTCGTTAAAGATACAACAGCATTTTTTCCAATTCAAAATACCCATTTTATCGCTAAATTGCTAGTGTTAGGTCATATCAACACCTATATTACTATTTTGGTGAAAAACAGACCGTAAAGCATTCAAAGCATTTGAAGATGCCATTTATGACTGTTTTAGACCTGAAAGTCGGATCCTGACTCTTTACGAGTAAACAATGGCATAAAGACTTCATTTCATTGAACAACTACGGCGTGTTAAGATTAGTCACTTACCTGGGTGTCGAATACAAAACATCCAATACAACAGTTCCAAAAAAGGAATTTGATGAAAAATAGGAGCGCGGTTTTAATTAATTATTTTCACTAGCGGAACGGTTGAAATTTTACTATCCGAATCCAACCTGACTGGAATCCCACCGACCAACGATGCCAGTGTAGTGCTCGGTCTCAAATACTGTAGTCTGTAACGCCATCGAAAAGCAAGTGACGCTGCAAGTGCGGCCAAATTCCCAGGTAGTATCCAACCGTCTAACCGTCTGGCTAATTCTGTTACTATAGTAGATTAATCCCATCGTGTCACCTCTAGTACTTTTTCGAAGGTACGGCATGCAGTGAGGGGCATGGCGTTAGTGGAAATTAAAAATTTCCACGTTAAAATATATTGACACATGGTCCGATAGGCAGAGACCCATTCAATCCTATGCTTTAGAATGAAAGCATTCAAATCAACGGTAAGCGCATTTAGAAGGTACATTATCTCACAAAAACATTTGACTAATCGTATTTGGCTTCAGTGGTATTCAAGGTAACAGGTGGTTGAATGTCACGAGTTTGGAGGCGAACACAAAGTCTTTGCAATCTCTTTCCTAAAAAATGTCACATGAAACGCCAGATTATCTTAGTTCGCATGAAAACAGGTGATTGGGCCAGATTATCTTTTTCTGTCTCCTCTACCACTAATCGACGCTGTCCCAAATTTTTCCTCTGGTGACCGATGGGTGGATTACTATAATCTGTTTTTTCTTCTGCGCAGCAAGAAGATTACTCCTGAATTGACAAAAACCCAATGCAGTGGTACACAGTTCTTAATTGTGTGGAAACACCCGATCCATTGTTTACACTGTAGCTGCTACTGATATTAGCTGTTTGAGATCAAGATTCTCATATTTCCAGGCCATGGTCGTGTTATAAATACCCTACTTGCACTGGGCACTGGTATCGTGGCATTCCTGATTGCACAAATGAGACTGTCCTCACCAAGCTTTGTATGTAACAGTTTTTCTTTTGTTGGGTCACTTGAAGCACAATTTGCTGAAATATTTCACGTAGAATGAATTCTATAGCTAATTTTAAACCAAAATAATACTTCCATGTTAATATACAATTGTGCTACCCAATAATTGTTTTGTAGGTATAGTTTAAAAGTGATGGTAGAACTATTCATTAAGGAGAACCAATATTACATGTGTGGTAAACAGCACAATTTTGTACAGACAATGTATGGCAGATATTAATACACAACAGTGATATTGTCTTAATTGCATTAGTCTTGCATTGGACAAGAAATTCCATTAATAAAAAAAAAAAATCCGTAAAAAGGAAAGTGGCGCCCAAGGAGTGAGTCTTGTTTTGGTTGTTCTGTGGGGTTGGGAAATACTGATGTAAGAAAGAAACGGTCGACCACAATATAAGTTTTATTGGATTTGCTTAGTACAAAAGTCAACTTTTAATTAGTATAAAAATAGAAATATATTGATTAGGTGAAACTGAATGTCTTGTTTTTCACAATAAAGGGTTGCTATTATATTGATGCCGGCCTATATTCACCGTAATACTGAATTGCTGTGTAATGTAGCGTGTACATGTAAAACATTTCAAACTAAAATTGTGTACAAAACCTATTTATTGTTTCATTCGCCAAATGGGTGCCACATAAGATGACAGAAGATTGTCCTTTAAGGACGCGTCTTGTTTTCATCTGGCCACCTAGATTTAAGTCACACAAAACTGTTTTAGGCTTTAGTCCTTTTACCCGAAACTAATGGTCGTAAGTGATACAAACTATACATTTTGGATCCTTATTGATGACAACCAATATAACATGATAAGAACTGCGACGTCATAGTGTCGAAAACAGTAATAAGGTCCAACAATGCTCCCATTTCTGAGGACAATTTAAAGGTCCAGGAAATCCAAATAGAATTGATGGGTTTGTTGTCAAGTCTACAAGGAGGGACTAGAAAGCGTTCAATATTTGCGTTGGTGATGACATCATTGTGAACTAGTTAGTTTTCAGAGAGTAATAGAAAATTCAGGTGACTGGTGTGCATTATTCATGACACGTGATAATCCATGCCGTTTATTGGAATGTAATGTCCCGGTAAAGATTTGGAGTAGGGTTATCATTTCGTTCCTGGGACCTTTAAAATTAAAAAGAATAAAAAAAAACTCCCCAATTTTATCTTCTACCCCCCCAGCAAAATTCATTTTTTAAAAACATTCAAATTTTGAACATCATTTTGTTTTATACTGACATATTCCTAGGCAACATCCGCTAAGATGTTGAAGCACCATTTGGCTCCTGGCGAGGGTGGAGTGTTGTCCTGTACTTTGTTGGCTCAGTGCAAGCATGGCAAGATATGAAGGATCGACTCAAAGACAGAGTCATTCATGTAGAGACTCTGTTGAAACGAGGGCGATGGTTATGGAAAATGACTACACGGACGACGGATGGCTCATACTAACTTTGGATTGACCCAATTGGAGTGTGATGTTTACTACCAAGAAAGGGTTCAATTTCCAGGTAACCTCCCATCTCGGCAAGTTTTACCCTGTATGAAATTGCATTGCTAAAGGGGATCGTGATCCACAGCATGAAAATGTTGATCTCATTGAACCGTTGGGTCCAAGTATATGTATGTTGCTTAATCTACGTGCAAAAATGACATACCTCTCGGAATTAGTAAATTTTGTATTTTTTTGTCCGTTTTACAAATTACAAACCACTGACCTAAAGGGTATCGCGTTTCAATCTAATCGACCACTACCGCATCAAACGCACGTCAATCGACGTGAAATATCTTTTTTGAGAATATCTAGTCAATCATAAACAAAAATAAATGTGCTCTGCTATGGATACGAAATGCACCTGAGAATACAATCTTTTCATATCCCCTTGTTTGGTTGTAGAATACCTATCTAGAACGGCTTCAAAGGTTGCTGACAAAAAGGAACAACCCAAAGTTAAGTTTGAACTGCCTGATCTCCTATCAGCCCTATGGAGAGCACGCTTGGAAACAGAAAATACTAAATATCATTTATTACATATAAAGACAGTGTTTTCGGCTTATTCACTTTTGGGTGATTTAAACATTGTGAAAAAACCTGTTGCCGTAATTTTTCGGATTTGATCTTTTATTACGCAAAAAATCAATCCATAATATAGAGCAGCAGTCCAGAAGGGTTTGATCAATCGAAAGAGATTACCAATATCTGAAACGGTAAAATTCAGAGAAAAAAATATTAAATTTTGCAAATATAAATGTCTGCGAAGACTGTGATGCGTGTACCCCAGGAGAGGGGTAAAGTTACTATGGGTCAAATGTCTGAACTGCCTCTAATCTAAGGTAATATAGCTCAAATTATATATAGCTCAAATTATTCCTTAGTTAAACGAGGAGTAAAAAAGTAAAAAACATATTTTTTTGTATTGATACTGATTCCAAAATAGGAAATGTTTTGCACTTCGGCATCTTCTTTATGTTAAATGGGAGGAGTAAGGCATTCCGTATGACTCTATGGGGATGGGTACTTTATACCCTCCATTATGAATGGGAACCAACCCTATGTACAATTAAAAAGCATTCTTGAATTAGTATCAGTAAATGATTTTTGATACTTTTACAAAGAAATATGGATATTGCAAATGTTGACCTTTCATGAATAAACAGTGACCTTTAGCATATTTCCCAAATATCTTGAAGGAGGCACCACACGCATGTGACCACCCAATTGACAACATTTTTACTCCTGGTAATCCCATGAAATAATTTGAGCTATATCATAGATAGGACCAATAGTAACTGTACCCCTCTCCTGGGGCTACCCGCAGCAGCGGGTCTCCGGCAGAACGTTCATATTTGCCCAAAAAGTATATTTCTCTGAATTTCTGCCGGTTCTATACATGTGACCAAATTAGGGCCACGTGGCCGATACGAACCAGTCCTCGGAAGGATTCTGAAGGGCGTTTTTGGATTCGTGGAAACGAATCCCACACATAGGTTTTCTAATGGACCGGGGGGGCGGGATTGGGTAGTGAAATAATTGCCAAATTAGTTACGCTCGATGACCGAGATTTCAGAGAAACACAATAGTGATAAGAAAGAGGTTCCATATACTATAGTTGAGCGATCATTTCACAAGAATAACTCCATATATGGATAAAGTAACAGCACGGAAAATGAAGTTCTGTCTTTATATGGGCTACTTCATATCAAATATGAATTAGCCCCAACATGAAAAATTCCTTATAACCCAGCAGCGGTGAAAACAAATCAATATACCAATTATAAGGCAATATAAGCGATTAAAGCTGAATAATCTGTTAGTAATAAAATATATCAACCAAACGTGATCGTGAAGGGAGAAATTATCTTCCAAAATAAAAAAAAAATCATATATTATCGCCGTTTTAAATATGGCATTGGAAACATCTCTCAGCTCTATAGCTTGCATTTATAACAACAACGATGTGATCTAGCATGCATGTAATCGGTAAAAATGTGGACGTTAATGCCAAGAGTGAAGTAAACGTTATTCAAGAATTGCTTCAAGTTATTATACAAGTCGAATGGTTGTGCATTTTTGATTAACACCAAGGCGTTGAAAACGACGCTTGTTGAAAGTTCAGTCGATATTGGGTACTCGTTGAATTCTGCAAACCTACAATATAGTGGTGCGCAGCAGAGGCCATATTTTTTCATAGGAGGGAACTAATTGAGATCAAAGGTCCTATCTAAAATTGTAGCTATAGGTCCAGGAGTCAGGAAATGGATGATGCAAAAATTAAAAAAACTTGTACAAACGGAAGTTATGAGGTCAAAGGTTACCCCCCCCCCCTATTTTAGTATGGAAATTGAATAACAGGCTCAGGTTGATACATTTTATAACATTTTATATGTGATTGGTCCACCTTGATCTATTTAGAAACCCTTTGACACGAAAACTTCTTAAAGTGATAAATGCCCCTTCTTTCTCGTCCACCCAATCTTACCCCCACCCAATGCTGTTTGGAGATTGAGCTGTCAAAATGAGAAAACGCAGTGATGGCAACGCCAGTATTAAAAATCAAATGCAAGGGCATTGTGATTTTTTTCATGTGTGTGTGTGGATGTGTGTGTGTGTGTGTGTTATACTCGAAAAATAGAGGGTGTTCGGATTTGATGCCGCACTAATCGTGAATCACAGCCTACAATCTGATATTACTTGCCATATTTTAGTAATTAGTAATGAAAAACAAATATTTCTGTTTTATATATACGAAACGTTTTCAAAATGTCTACGTTATTGTAAAAAACAATTATGAGGGGACCGTTTTAAAATTGATTATTTTATTCTATTGTTGAAATTTCAGACAAACGGATGGAGGTGTACCTAAGCCTTGAGGCCCTTTCACATCCACCGGACAGGCATTTTTTTCTGGCAGCTGGGTTTCCCCTGGTGGGACAAAGTAATCGTGAATTAGAAGGATCCGCTTACACGGAAAACTATGTGAGTAGGGTTGTTAAGGCTAGCCTCTCAATTTTCTCAATTTTTCCAATGCTTTGCTTCATAACCAGCGAATAGTGTACAATGCAGATCAAGCACACATATATTGAAGGAATGGCCCGAGACCTATTTTGACAGCGCCGTGATGACGCTCCTGTTCTCAAATATAGCTTATTGATGTGCACACCTACCTTTTAAAAAAACTAAACTGATCACTAAAAAGTTGTCTTTTTTTTCTAGTCAGTTCATCCAAATTAGGGTGTTATTCAATTTCCATAAGACGTATTTCTCATTATATTACATTTGTATAATTACAAAATGGGAGTTTGTGAAATTGCAAGGAACGATAATAATATCATGCGGGATGACCAGGGCCGTAGCCGGGGGGGTGGGGGGGTGCGATGTACCCCACCAAAGCTCCAAAATCCAAAAGGTCACACAAAAATGATTTTCGGCGAGGGTTAGAAAAAAATAGGGATTTTAGGCTTTTTTGGTCACAAAAGGGCCAAAATATGGCAAAAAGGTCCACATTTTGGCCTCCTCTATTGTGACAAGGGCAAAATTTTGGGAAAAGGATCACTTTTGAAAAAAAAATCCGCACCCCCAGAAAAAATCATGTTACGGGCCTGGACGATGACTGTAATCGGGAATTTAGTCAAATGTCAAATACACTGTGATTGAATTAAGAGTCAATGATGGCTTTGTCTCAGGACCTTGTTTTGGATTCGATGGTCAAACGAGCCATTCCCTTTAACAAATGTATAGTATGATGCACTATTCAGTTTACCATTTGACATGTTTCGCGTTTCCCGTACTTAATCTTACACCTTGTGAGGCCAGGTGACCTTTGGAACCTCAAAAGAGCACACCTAAGAGGACACTAGTCAGAGCTTGAATGTAATACATGCAAAAATATTGTATGTAAATGGTAGCGAATGAATTTACCAATTTAATTATAGAGTTATTTATCTTGATGGATGACCATGACTCATTAACCATCTGTAAATTAAGTTGATATGGGAAAATGAGAAAAGAGAGAAACTTTCTTCAGATAACAAACTTTTGACACTCTCAGTGAAATCTGATAGTCTTAGAGACGAGGCTAGTAACGATCGGGTCCTGGACTTCATGTAAAAAAAATATGTCTAACATTACAAGGGCAATTTATACTCGACAACAGCTGCTAGCTAATGACTAAATATAGCCAGGTTACATTAAAGGAAATATGTCAAGAAGTTTGTCAGCTCAGTTTGACTTACATTCAAAAATATATGTGCATACATCACGAATTCCCGAAAAAATAATACAATTTGATGTAAAATTAACAAAATAGAGGCATTTTAATTTTTGCTTTTTGACATCGAGAGGAAAACGGGCGGATTTTCGCCACGGCTAATTGATCAAAAGCGCCCAACTCGTGCGTCAAAGTGATGACCAAAACATCGTGTTTCCTCGAATTGTTATTGCTGACACGTAATTTGATGGATTAATGAAGGACTAATAAGATTAGAATAAAAAAGTTACAGAATGACATTTTTGTTTCATTTTTTTCCTTCATGGTGTTTAAGTATATTAAGTGGCAACATGCGATATGATGGTCACAACGGACGTAATTTATGAATGGTCATCACTTTGACACCACCATTTGCCTGCGATGTGGATTGTCGGAATCGTTTTCGAGTAAGCTATTGGGCGGGAAATTAAAAAGGGCAAAATACTCAACAATGTGGACATTTTCCACTTATTTGATTTTATGTAATCTACGTACTTAAGCTTTCCATTCCATACCAAATTTTCAAATATTCCGATCATGACATATTTCCTTTAAAACAGTGTAAGCCGATGTGAAAGGAGATATGGGCCGGCAGGTTTCAAAGTCCGGGCCTAACATCGACGACGCGGACAACTGAATAAAAGCGTGAAACTAATGTTGCGTGATGGAAAATCAACTGAATCCATTGCCCTATTGTCACCACTGTAGGCGGGAATGTGGAGTCCGGGGGACTAATTTCTCCTGCCACACCTGGTCTAGTCGCAATGAACCGGGCGGAGCGTGGCCAACCGGTAGTGTTCATTGTCGTGGGGGGGGGGGGGCGTAGGACACGACCTGCTCGATTTAGGCATTGGGGATTTTCCAACGGTTAAGTTGGGGGCACTCCTACCGTGCATTACTTATCAATCTCTGTTAAGTTTCATTACACAATCTCCTCTTAGCTTAGGCAATCTTAGAAACATGATAATGAATTATTGACTTCAAAATCCGTCGAGGTTAGTGGATAAACCTCGATTGCAAAAATAGTGCAATTTCCAATAACGGTCATTTAGAGTTAAACATTCGATCATGCCTGCTTTAGTCAAGTATGTGTGTGACCGTTCGATAGGGTAAGAGCGCCCTCCTACCGTTAAGTCTTCTTGATAAGACTAGCCAATGGGTTGACACCGGGAGTGATGCCGTTTGGAATTCGATGTTCCTGTAAATTGGCATGCCCCCCCCCCCCCCGATTTGGCAGACATGGTGGGAGGAACGAGGACACCAGTCTGAGGACTTTGCCCCCCCCCTAGGCTACCCAAATGACATCCTTTGTATACTGTCTACATATGTATGGAGAGGATCCCACCCGCGCACATACTTCCGAACAATTCTGCCCCACCCACTCCCCCACCGCCCCCCCCCCCCCCATTTGCAAATGTTATGGTTATACCACTGTGTTGGTTTACAATTGGCGTTTTCCGAATCGTTTTTATTGGAAGATCTTGTGCGATCATACCGATATGGAGAAGTGCAAGTTTGTTCCGAATCGTTTCGAGAGCGATGGTTACCTAATGATACAGACAATTGGGGAAGCACAGATGGACTGGTGGACATTATGATGCAACCTTTAGGAAGGGTATGATGACAAGGTGTGGTTCCGAGTTTTGCTCCAAACCCACCGAAGGAGAGGGTAAGAAATACTATAATTAAAGGGACGCTCAAGCCATGTTCTATACTCAGACTAACACATTCAAAATAACACTTTACCAAAACACGTTACTCTCTCAGCAAATGAAGTATTTACAAACAAAATTGAAGAGGGAATTTTGATCTGGTGTTCTCAGAATAAAATTAACTTATATTATTTTGTCACTTTAACGCGCAGTTGATTTGATAATAAGTCAGGGAAAATAATGTATCATGCTAATATTGATTAAATTGTAGGGGTGCTGCACAATGCCTGAAGTGAATTGCATATCCCGCGCATCAGTAAGCCATCCCTGTATTCAGTATCCCTTCGCCCGTCTAAACATGGCTAACAAAGAAGATGGGCCTGTCTTTTTTTGAAATTATTTGCTTAATTATTCCATGGCTGCACAAAACAAAGTAAACACATCCAAAAAAAGGAACTCCCACCCCTGAAATTTCTGTAAAGTTCAAACGAGACATCGTATTATACATTATATGGTTAAAATAGGAAGTGGTGTTTTTTTACGAGTATTTTGAACCTCATTTGTGGCGATTGACTAAGTATTTTTGAAGTTATGCCACACTGATACGACCACCCCAGGCTTTCAGCAAGAAGAAGAAGGGTTGACTGGTTTCAATCTGTATAAACAGTAAAGGTCACTGAGGATTTTAACTGGCAACTTTTACGTACTTGATTATTGTCTTTTGTTATTCAGTTTCTAGGGCAGGAGTAGGATATTGACCCCTTCCCACAGCAATACCTCTGAATTCATGATATACATTCCTTCATTTAACACGTTAATGTCACCCCTCCTTGTTTTTCATGTGCAATTTTACCTCTCATAAAAAAAAACAAAAAAAAAAAAAAGAAGTGGCCCCATTTCACTCCTTCAAACTTGGTATAAATTTCTTTTGCATTGATATCTGTAATTTAGCTTAGTATTTGGTAATTGACACACCACCCTCACATTTTGTTAGTAGAGGGATGTGCGGGGTTTTTCTCCGTAGTGGTTGGATGTAGGCGGTGCATTGTGTGTGGCCTTGTGTTATCAGGTTCAGGATACTTCGTCCAGCACACCTTGTCCAGAAACCTTTGCCTAACGTTTGTTTGGTTGTTAATTTGAATAAAAAAATTATTATCATTGTTTTTGTCAGAAATCCTTCCCTACCTGGTGCCATTTGTGTTGCTTTGTTATAATGCAATGTGGGAAGGGGAACATGACCGACTCACATGTAACATTTCGGGAGACACCAAAAATTAATATTTGCTGTAATGCCTTGCCCCAGGAAGGTTTTTCTTTCTAAATATGTTTAGATAATTGATTTACTCCAAATTCTGAAATAAACTGCCATATGAGTTACTAATATATTTGGCTTCACAAATTCAAACTAGAACCGATGTACCAAAATGCACATATGAGTTTTTTAGCACTGGGGCCCACTTTTTATTATGTGTGTATTGCATTTTTACATCTTGGAGTTACATATGAGGTTTTACCTGCCCAGCGCGTAATCATATTGTTTGTAAGTTTGGTTAGACTAATGGAAAGTGCTGTATAAATCATCCTTCTTGATTGGATGTTTTAAATTAGATGTGCAATTATATATTCTCTACCCAGTTTGTATATAATTATGTTGCTTTTGGTTTAATCTGGCAAACGAAATGACAGCCCCCATGTATGATTTTCATGATGCCTTGATCAAACTTTTGTTTAATTTTGCATGATTTATTCAAACACAAACGAAGGGAATCAATCAGTCCGCTACATCTCAACACTCTTGGAGTTTCACAAACGCGTGAAAGTATTCCACGGTTACCTCTCCGCATCCATGGAAAAGTTGTGCGCTTTAAAGCTTTCTCTGCAATGCTTCATCAACCATTGACGATTCCATGGAGTGTAAGTAATCAATATCTGTTTTGGTCAAGTAATAAGCGCAAACATGTGGGTAATTAACCAACATGAAGAATTTTTAAATTCTACCACACACAACTAAATTAACGTCTCGTAAAAAGTAACTGACCATCCAGGCATTTGACCTGGGATCTTCGGTTTAATAGGCCGATGCTCTAACCTACCAACTAGCTATGTGGTCAGATTGGGAGAGTAGTGATGTTATTAGAATATCTCCCTATGCTTTCATTCAATTCTTTTCCTCTACATATCTTCTCACCAAGAGCGTGGATGTCATTAAGAAATGAATATAATCGTTATGAAACCATTCCCCGAATTGGGGGCTATATTAAACTTGAAGAAATAAGCTCAAAGATATAGTCCATGACCATGTGTGTTTTGCGTAGGCTTTGAATGGGTTTATTTTCCGTTCTCTACGCGAACTGGTTAATTTATTATATGATTGAATGCAAAAAATGAGATGCTTTATTTTCGATGTGTTCACCATTTAACATGCAAATTTAATATACGTCATAATTTCCAAATTAAATACACGTACACAATCAAGTCAACCGCTTAAGCTTTCTTTTAATCATTCTATAACACAAACTGTTAAAACGATGACAACATGGCAGCATTCCAGCAATAGTCAAGATGGCGCCCAAAAATTAAAAATATTGTAAAATGCTGCATATTGGGCCAAAATAATCATTATATAAGAGTAACACACATATATTCTCACGAAACCTTGCTTCAGAAATCCAGGATGGCTGCTAAATGTCTCCAAATCCACCAAACCGGCAAAATTGTGAATAAGTTCACAGTTTGACTAGATATGGTGGAAGAAACCACGCATTATTGTCAGCATTATTATTTATATCATCTTGCCTTAAATTCCAAGGTGAAGCAAAAATGGAAGTCTTAAGCAATATTAGCAAATTTACTTTTGAAGGCGCCCCCAAATTTTTAAAAATTTGTATATTTTTTAACAACGTTTGCATTGGTTAAAACTGGCCAGTAAACTTACTGTGAATGTTAGGCTCAAAATGTCGATGTGTCACAAATGAAGGCATTTTGGTACTAGAAGAATTATCATCGGGGATCCCGATAATAATTCAAAACGGGCTCTGGAAACGGCCTTCCAATGTGGAATAGCGGGATAGCGCCATGTACGTGTCTTTGCCATCCATTAGTTTGTTTTAATAGTTCGGGCAAGTCACGTTAAGGTTATTTTCTCGAGGTGGCACTATTTCATCATTGACGTACATAAACTAGGCATTTCCAGCTCTGTTTTTTTTGTTCCTGCCGTTAACATCCCATCTGTGATCCAATTCTAATTAGCAAATCGCTTATTTTGTGATAATACGCATTTTTTAGCATTCTCGTATCGCAGGTATAGTTTCATAGACACTTACCAACGTAAACTGGTGGCAAAATATCAAATTTTGAAAATTGTGGTCGCTCTTCAAAAATGTGCTAATATTGCTTTAAATTTCGTTAAAATCTACATTTACCATCTGGATATATTTAGTTATTGATCCATAAACTTATGTCATCTATATTTTGGTTTGTTACCAAACGAACACCTATGGCAAATCTTCCCTTCATTTAAGTCTTTCAATAAACCTATCCAATTGCCAGTCTCTGTTATCACTGACCAACCTCCTGCAATTAAGCCTGATAATCGAATACAGTAATATTATGTAATATTAGTAATTGGTCCATTGCTCCGATAATAGTAAAGTGTTTCAAAAAGTCGTTTTTAGTGCGCTCACAGTCAAGCCGTTTCAGGCTTTGTTTTTTGGCCTTTGTAAGAATGAATGTTTATTAATAAAATTATACTTAGGAGTTCTGTTTTCAAAATTACCGACAATGAAGTTTGTCACCGGATGAGAAAGTATCAAGCAATAAGCTAAAGATGCATAATTCTTGCTTTTCGCCATGTCGCCAGCCCAAATCCGTTCTTAAAATATGTCCCCCTGCTCGTTACACAAGAGCGCATATCACGATTACATGCATTTTTTATCAGCCTCTATTATGGCCCCTAATTATTACGTTTCAAACAAGATAATATTGGATTATTAAAGTTTCGCAAGAGTTTCTCTGAGAGCAATGTCTCCCAATATTACAAGCCAGAATACGTACGCATAGTTCAAAGGATACAAAAAATTGCTAAAAATAACTGAATATCAATATTCAGTGTGTGAAAATCTAGAGATGTCATGTTATATTATATATTATACATGTTTTGCCTAAAAATCTTGGTTTAAGGGTAACATTTCCAACCTTAGTAATGAAAGAAATCCCTCATGTTACGTTCATGCCGCGCAGATACGTTTACTCCTCCTGCTACGCTCGTGCAAAACGGCGTGATACATAAAGTCAATCATACTACACATAACACATTCTTTAGTATGAAGATAATAATACCTGATTAAGGTATAGAGACTAACTCGGTGAAGCACGTACTTCCATCAAGAACAGCAAACGACTAAGAAAAGTTCCGGCCAGATACGTACGCAGATACGTTACTTAAAGAGAAAAAAAAACACTGGCACATTTGGAAACTAGTGGCGCCTCAAATTTTTCAAAATCGATATATTTGCATGTTTGTAAGGCTTTTATATACAAAAGGGCCCTCAACCACCGCAATAATTCAGACCAAATCAGCTCCTTATGGGTAAACAGAACGATTTTATAATGTAGCGTCGCCGCCGGCGACGTTAAATTCAGCAGACGACAAAATGGCGTTTAAACACAAGATCACGCAACGCCATATGCATGTTTCTCACTCTATACAAAACACACTGTTTGATCGGTCTATACCCTTTGTGGTTTTAATATCAGTGAGTACGAGTCAAAAATATTCATGTAATATAACCATTTGTTGATAAAGTTATGGAAAACTTAAAAGTTGCGCCTACAAAGCTTACCTGGAATGTCTTTATTCCTCATATCAATGTTCCCTATCGGTTTTGGGGGTATTATTTTTTTTATGTGTAATCCATCTCTGTTTCTTCCAATGGCCTAAACTAAATTTTTAAGACTAATCAAATTGAAAACCGTATATTTCCTTATTATATAACCTATGAAGTGGTTTTGGTGTCAAATAAGTGTTTTCTGGTCAAGAGTTCGATAAAACTATTTCCAAACTGTAAAGATTATTTAAATGTGATTTTTTATTTCCATATGTCCACTCTGCTGTTCCAAGATACTCAATCTTTTTGAATACGTACCCAAGAGTGGTTATAGTTATACTGCAAGTCAGGCTAATGTGGCAAAGTGATAAATCTATTAACCCAGATGCTTGATAATTAATAACCAACACAGAATCCTCGAACTCGGTCTTTGGAACTTCTTAACTGCGATTTATGGTCCCTATAAACAAAAAACCAAAATATTGGAATACCACAGTGCACATGTGCCCATGAGCATATAAGAGTGTGAAATTCGCAGGCACATTTTTACTCTTGAAATATCTGAAAGAAACAAATAATAGTTTATATTAAAGTATTACAGCCATAAACATCACAATTCCAATGCAATTTCCAGATATAATGTTGGGATGAATACATATAGAGTGGTTGTGTTCACATTTTCGGTGCGCAGTGGTGATCCATAATAAAATGAATCACGACTACCTACAGTTTTGAGAATCTTGCTGTTGAAATCCTTGCCCTAAAAACATACACTTTATCACCAATAAATTAATCATCCTAGGTGGTTGCGATAGAGTATGATTATAAAGGATTTTTACCTTTTAAATGTTGACCATTTTGGGAAATAGTGACGTATGGCCCTGCGTTTTGAACTGGTCCAACTTACATTAAGGAGCCAGAACATATGTGCGAAAATTCTCGGTTTGATATTAATTTTTAAGCACTTAAACATACAACTACATAGGCAAATTACCAAAAAATTGAGCTCTGATGGGTGCTTTGAAATGCGATAGAAATCTCATGTAGCATTATAGCATTCGGAATTATGGTAAATAAAAAGAAATGATGGTATCGGGGAGCTGAGGACCGATATAGAGGACCGATAGTAAAATTATACATACATCAGTATGGATTCAGGGATGCTGGAACTTTCATGGAATTAATTATTTACATTATTTTGTCATTATTTAATGGTTTGAGGACAATATGATTATTACATGATATAAAAAAGTTAATATTTTAAAATTCATTCTTCATCTGAGCTCGAGTCCGAGGATGAGCAATATGGTTGAAGAGATTAGTAGATCTTCCGCAAATTGCATTCTTTTTTCTTGGTTTTTTATATGATCTATTTTACTGGTGATTTTGGGAATATGGAATGGAAATGAAAAGATGGGTATAGAAAAGTATATTTTAAAAAGATCTCAGTCTGAGCAGTTCAATATAGTTCTTTTTGGCGATGGGGTATTATAGTAATAAAAAATGGGTGCAGTCAATTTTCCCAAAAATATTGGAAACATTTGCTGCTTGACTGGCTCTAACTCATTACACTCACCCTACCTTTAAAAAAGTAGCATTTTGGAATCCGTTGTGAAATTTCCTTTCAGAAAATATATACTTTTGATATACTAGGGTGACCAGAAAACGTATAAGTTACTTTTTCCTATGAAAAATGACGCGATTTTAAGAGGACCGATTTTTGGCATATATGTGCACAGCGACGAAATCGCCATCTCAAAACGCATTGGCCGTATGGAAACTTCATTACTTTATAGTCATCTGACAGTTGAAAATGGTTTATGAAACTCCCTGGACCCTGAAAATCTTTAATTTGACACCAACAATCATCTTCCTAGGCTATATTATGAAAAGATGTATATGGGTGTCAATAAGATGTCAGCCAGCTTGGAAAATATCGGCACATGCAGTATTTAATAGTTTTAAGAATAGTTTTACTGATTCCTTTAGCAAGAAAAAAAGACCAAAACTGTTTTCTAGTATTTTGCCTTTAAGAGGCTTCAACTTGGAAAATGGCTCGTAGCCAAATTGCCACCACTTTTAATTTTGTCATCACTGTTCATGAAGTCCAACATCCCTACGATCAATTTAGCTGATGACAAATGTATTATTCGGCCCGGCCCCCTCTCATTAACTGGTCGGTGCTGCAACACTATTTTTAGTATCACCTCATTAGCACCGATCTAGGTATGGACACCAATTCAGCTTGTGTCTTGTTGGTAAGGAATTTATAATACTTTAATTATTTTATTTTTTTCTGTTTTTTAATATTTTATCTTCAATAAATTAATGTTTTTGCCCTAGTTTTCAATGGCAAATCTTTCAAAACTGAATTAAAGTAGGATTTTGAAGACCAGTTACTTATAGAAGACACTAGACACCAACATTTTTCTGGGTCAAGGAGTTCAATAAAAAACTCTTCCCAAAACTAATAAAAGTTGCATGTGCCGATATTTTCCAAGGATGGCTGACATTTTATTGCACATCCTACATTTCTTATTATATAGCCTATGCAGCTGATTGTGGTGTCAAATTAAAAAGTGTATGTGTCAAGAGTTTCAATAAAACTATTTAAAACTGTAGGTGATAAATATAAAAGTAATGGAAGTTTTCATACGTCACTATTCCCAAAAAAATGGTCAACATAGAAAAGGCAATCTTTATACCTCATGATATACAGCACCTAGGATGACGATTTTGGTGTCAAAGTGATGTTGTTTAGGTCAAGGATGTTACATAGCCATATTCCTCAAAACTGTCAGATGAGTCGTGAGTCATGTTATTCATGACTAACACTGTACAAACCCCATGTGGACACCTTGCTACTCTATATGTATTCACCCAAACATCTATCTGGGAATGGGCATGGAATTTTAATGATTTAGTCCTGTAATTATTTTTAACAGAAACCCATGTTTTTTTCATATATGTCAAGAGTACAATGGCCCCCGAATTTCGACAATTAAATGGTCATTGTCACGTGTACACCCGTTGGTAGCCCAATGTTTTTTGGGGTTTTAGTTCATAGGGGCCATAAAGCAGTTAGGAAGTTCTAATGTGAGTGTTACAGAGATTCTGTGTTGGTATTAATTATCAAGCATCTGGACTAATATAGTTACCAACTTTGCGCCTAATCCTGACATTGCAGAAAGTAACACTCTTGGGTACTTGTATTTAAAATATGGCTATTTTGGAAAAATTGACAATGCAAAAAATCACCTTTATATATTCATCCTACCTTTTTTAGAATAGGTCTTATTACACTCCTTGACCCAGACAACACTCATTTTGACACAAATCATCTTCCTAGTTTATATCATAAGAAATAAGGTTTATTTTGACGAGGATGTCGGCCATCTTGAAAAAATAGCCGTGTAATACAAAAAATTTCATCACTCAGACAATTCTGGCAATTGTATATTGAAACCTCTTGACCCAGACAACATACATTCCGACACGTAAGTCACCATAGTAGTGCTATTAACCTTTAAAATGGCGGCCATTATTGCAATGCTGGTTTAAGCAAATTGCCATCACTTTTATTTTTGTCATCACGTGTTTTCGTGAACTACCAACCCAATGATCAATTTAGCTTTGATTGCAAATGGTATATTATTCCGGCCCTGGTTTTGGTAGAAATCTAAGGCCCCCTTTTCACCCGATGCTGAAGCACTATAGGTATAAATTGTTCACAAGGGTAGTATTCAAGAAGCTTTCATCAACCCTAATTTGGAAGTTATATCACTTTTACTTTTGATTAAGTATGGGCCCGCCAAGTATGGTCCGAGTGGTTTTTGGCCATTTTTGACGCCCCTGTTATTTTAAATTGGGGCAAGGTGGATTTGTTCTGTTCACATATTTGCAATCTGCAGCAAAAGGTTATCCAGAATGCCAGTTTGAAGGATCTGATGGGGGGGTGTAGTTCTTTACTTATGGCCCTCTGAATAATTGAATTTCACACTCCGTTACATGTTTTTGAGGTGACCCCCCTCAATTTCCAATTGCTCTAGCGTGAAACGAAAGAGTTACAGAGCTCAAATTTTCAGGATTTTTAGTTTCTCATAAATCGTCATGTGAGTGCATCAAGTCGTATCTGCATTTTCATGGATTTTACAGAAAGCATTTTTTTTGATTTCATTCTTTGTGACTTTTTCACAGGAAATAATTCTTACACACGATAAAATGTATTTTTTGAAATATCTATAACTATTTCATTTCCACTTAAGTCGAATAATTAGAGTATTTGGCTAATTACAATGGCGTAACTACACACACATTTCCCGGTGTCGGGCAACAAAGTCGTATCTACCAGTTTTTACGACGTTGTTGCAGACACAGAAAATCAATTTTGAGTGCAATAAAGTCGTATCTACACCTAATTCGGCCTAATTAGCCTCATAACTCTGCAATAAATTGGAGCCTTATCATGAAATATATGTTAAATTATGCGTATTCATTTTACTTTGTTTTGTAATAACTAAGTACTGGGCGTAATACTGATTGCGAAAAGGTCGTAACTACATTTTTTTGATATGTTTTTTAAGGTTATTTTGTTCCAAATTAGCATAAATTTCCTAAAGTTTGGTAAACAAATTAATTGGCTCTTTTCGCAAATATTTTTGGAATTTTTTTTACTTTTTTTGTTTTTTTGTTAATAAATTTGGATAAATTACAAGAAATAAAATGTCGTATCTACTAGTTTTCGCCCCGTGTCTGCAACAAAGTTCGTATCTACTAGTTACGACTTTGTTTGCACGCTCACGGGAAATTTTCAATTTGAGTGCAACAACGTCGTATCTACACCAAATAGGCCTATTTTTAGCTTAATACCTCTGCAATAAATTGAGCATTGTCATCTAAATGTATATCAAATTAGTCGTAATATCTACTTGTTCATATTAATAAATTTAACTCAATTTCCGCTGGCGCCAAAAATGTCAGTTACGACTTTGTTGCACTCACTGACGAAATATCTTTCCAAGCACCAAAAGAATCCATGGGGTGATGGTTAACTCGATTTGTTGAGCTTGGCATGGAATGACCGCAGCAGGTTGAAGTTTCGCACGGGTTTTTTTTGCAACTTCTCTCAGCATGGTCCTGAATGTGTTCTATAGCTCGCACAATTGCCCCATGAGCATCATAGAGTCCTTTATTTTTGTAGCTTGTTGAGTACTGAAATTAATTAGACGCAATATGTGATTTTCTACCATAACAACTGACCTCGGTACCCTACTGAAGCATCAAAAACCGTTCGCATGACATTACCTAGTGACTCGAACGAAAACTGTTTTGAAGCAGCTGAAAGGATATTCAATACAAAACTGATTAGTTTAGTGTTGCCAAGACAGTGGACGCTACCAAGACCCGAACAGTTCGTATAAACAGGTATTTCGGGGGCAGATTTCAAACCCCCCACGTTGCCGCCAGTTCCGGCAGTTCTTTCCGTTGGGACTGATTCTATTTTTCTATTATTTTTAAACAGACATGTGGCCAAGCCACTCTCATACAGTAACTCCATCCAAAACGTGTTTGGGAAAAGCAATTTGAAAGCAAACAAAAAAATTAGATACTCTGTGTTAACTCGGCGCATTTTGTAACTCTCGGAATACCTGCCCAATGTCAAAATGTAAACTTACACTCAAGTCATAACACACCACATCAAACTTTTTCTTAACGTACTCTCTAATACTCTGAAGGTAACACCTCACCATATTTTACTCTTCAAAATGACTCCCCACTTCAAGATACAAAAAACAACTTTCCCCTAATATATAACCCGCTACATAACAGCGTTTGCTAAATATAATTTTTCAAATTTTTCTTCTTTTTCGGTTTTTTTGTTTTTTTGTTTCTTCTCAAAATGATCTCCCTACTTTTAAGTACAAACATTCATAACACACTTTACACGTCGATTGATTTTTTATTTCCGATCGGTTAATATTTTCTTTATTATCTTCTCATTAACATACAGCATATTTCCAGAATCCTATTTGTTCAAATAAATTTGTCAGGGAACATAGTTCAATAATTCTAAAACCATGTCCTATTCATTTGTATGTGTAGTCTGGTAGCTAGCTGTAGACTATCATTTCTATGGCGGTGCCCATGGCTAAGGGACGATTTTTTTTATTCGTATGAATAAATTCCGTCCAACTGACTGATTAAACCATGTCTTGTGTTCGCTATAAGTTTTTTTTAAGACGACATTGGTATTAGTACCGTGTGTCCCCCAAAAAGACGCAACAACTCGGGACAGGCTACCTAGTTTTTAAAGAAAAGCACGTGACTACTTGTTTTTTTTTGTTGTAAGGTAAGATGGGACTGTTGCTTGACTACCCTGAAAAGTTCATAAAGGAGAGTCAATGCTTTTTTAGATACTGTTTCCTCCAACATCAAGTAACCCGCAGAACCCATTTTACAAAAATGAGGATCTGGTAACCACACGGCAAACAAGTGACAGATGGCAAAATACAATCTTGATTGCAATCAAATTTACTTGCGCAAATTTCTTGCAGAACAACTTGTACTGGGTCAAAATGACTGCATTGACATAGTTATTTCTTAACTGATAATGATAACTTATTATGGGTTTTATTGGATAAAACTTTATTGGGTTGTTTCCAAGACATATAAAAATATACTAATTCATAGACAAAGTCCACATTACCATGAAATTATAAAATGCGGTTTTTTTTTTGGGCTGCAACTTGCGTGTTACTGAAAATAATGCTCATTCTCAACTTATGAAAGTAAAACCTAAGTTTTCAACACAAATTCAATAACAATATCAGTATTCATTCGTCATTAACGTTTGGATAACCCTAACGGACGAGCTAGGTTTTACTTCGAGTACCAAATACTACAAAACTACTGCCTAGTGGAGAAAATGCACCCTCTTTTTCACTTCTTTCTGTGTTTTCCTTTGTCTTGTAGCTGAGACGATAGCTTATACCGTCCTCAGCGCAGGTCGTAGTAGTTTGTCGCCACTCAGTGCTGTTAAGTTAATATAACTCTTTGTGTTCCGTCACAAATGATGATGACTTATAACTCTACGAGCGTAATCCAATGCTGTCCTTATTTGGACAATACGAAGAGTTTTTTGTTATCTACATTCCGTAATTCGATGTTAAGTTGTTAAAATGCATGTTTAGCTGTTATTTCCAATGGGAACATTCATAATGTTAATATCTGTTTCAATAGTCTGCCGTAAAAAGGAAATGGTGGTTCTGACTTAGAGATTTCATTTGGTGGTTCGGTGGCAAAACGTACAAGGCCGTCTTTGTAGTAATAGCACATCAATTTTGTTAATGGGTCCTGCAGGTTTACATGAGGTCTTTTAAAGATATTGACTCTACCTATTATGAACTGTTGACAGAGATCTTAGCTAACAGTCCATTCTTATCTCACAACAAGATAATTAGTCCAACGTGCTTTGTTCACAACTTTGGCGCCTGCCACTAAGTGTTGCGGTTTTTTTGGGACACACGGTATATGGAACTGTATTTTTTGTGAAAATTTCATTTACCTCTTGCCAACCAAGGTTTTTCTAAAATCAAGATTTTTATGAGATTCAAAATCATGGGGCATTTTTTAAAATGTGTTCTTGGATGTTTTCTAGGGGCAATGTTTATACAGGGGCAAAATATAAAAGGGGGCAAATGTGTTTTAAAGTATACCATCAGGTTCAGTACCTTTCAAGGTCTTACAGAAAGGTATAATTTACTTACCGAGGGTTATAGTGCAAGAGTACAAGACAAAACCGGTTCAAGGTCACCAATGGGTGGTTTTTAAAATTTCTAGACTCATACGGTTTGTTTTAAAAATGGTGCCAAATTGTTCGTCGTTACTGCATAGAAGCCGAAAATATAAATGTCGCTGTTGTCAATGACGTTTGATGATAATTAAGAGGCAAACTATGCCGGGGTCAACAGGGTCTATGGGAGACACTAGTCATATTAGTCGATGGGGAATGTCCTTCTTGCTGTTGTTTGTAGTCTCCATCGGGGGGTCGTGGGGAAAAACAAGCTGTAAATTCATATTAATTATAAATCAATAATCGTCTGTTCCAACAATAAAAACTGGCACATATTTTCTTGACAAAAGAATAAAATGCACTCAATTTCATTCCCCAATATCAGTGACTGTGGGATAACATCGCCTCAGCAAACAATGGATGTAAAGATATTCAATCACCGGGCCGGTATTACGGTGTAGAAAAACACTTCAAATTACCTTTCATCTGGGAGTGCAGGACATTGTTATATTGTCGCGCAGCTTAAGAGAGAGATGTCAGCTGTTACGCTCTCCAATTTAGACAGAGTACTTTTCAGGACAAAATACTTAAACTCTTCACAAATAAGTAAATATTGAGCTTCATAGTGCGTGTTGTTCACAGTACTTTGGCAGTTTTTCATCATTTATTCGAAAAGGAAGAACATGAACAAACCATCATAAGAGAACGTTGCTGGGCAAGCTTGACCCTAACAACCTTTGTGCAGAACCAAAATCGTAACTTATTGCTTAACTTCATTTCTTCAATTTACCGCGTTTTCAGAAGAAAATTTAGTGTCAACGACCAGATTATAATTACACTGGTTTTAGTTATTGTGAGGAGCGGACGGGTATTGGCACTTCAACCGATCGTGGAGGTGTGGGTGGTGAGGTGGTAATCACAATGGCCCCCATACCCGCCATTGTATATCTTTAGCTTATGGTTTGCTGAAAAGTCTATACATATCCATTTGGTCTCTGATATTGGGAGAAAAAGAAATTGAGGGGTGACATTTATTATTTTTAAGGAAAATGTGCCCGTTTTATGTGCGGGAACAGCAGTTATGTGAGCGTAATAATTATTATGACTTACACTTGGTTTTCCCTTAGCCCCCAGATGGGGGGACTACAGAATTTGTTCTTATACAGTTGGTATTTGGTCCACATCCCATGGTCTATATCAGTAAAAAGTCTCACTTTGAAAGGTGGAAAACACAGAATCTAAATACATTTTCGTATTTAGTGTGGACCCATATGACCGATTAAACCAGTTTCAACAAAACGGACCATTGCATAAAAATGACCTTGAACTTTCTGCAGCCTATTGTACTAAACCATTAGGTCGTAAATATGGCAAACTATACCTTTTTAGCAAACCGTATGAGCAGCCGAACATATTGGTCTCAAAATTTAAACAATTAAACACTTTTATTGTTTACCCCTGTACAAATTTGCACCCTTATAAAACACCCCGAGAACAATTAAAAAAATACACACCATGATTTCCAGATTCTACATGAACTTCTGTATTGGAACACATTGTGTCCAAAATTGTATAATGAACAAAAACATTAACAACATATTATTATTAATTCCCCTTTACTGTATTGTTTTTGGCGTGTATAATTAGTCTATGTTTTGAGAAAGAAGATCTTCAATGTTATCAAAAGGTCGCATTTAATTAAAAGTAAACCGCTACATTAAACTCTGGCCAATTGGCCTTTTGGAATTTGCCCTTTGGGAATTCTTTCTTGTAGCATTGGTTTAGTTGTTACTATCACATTGATCATCATGAACCAACCAAAGGAAGTCCATAAAATAGTAGGGAATAAATTGATAAATCATAGCTGATGGTGTTCCAGGCGCAGGATGGTGTAGGTACACAACCCATCATTCCAAATACAAGAATTTCGGATTTCTCCAAATAGATTCCATGGTGATACCCAACCGATTGGTATCCTTTCAACCCCAACGCACTAAAAGCAGTGAAGCCACTTACCAGGAGGAAGGCAGCAGGAGTTTTATTAATTCAGTTCATCAATTTCATCTAAACCTAATTTTATATTTAAGGTGAATATAAACAGAACATACAGTCATTGTGCAATGGAGAGTAATTTTTACAGCAGAAGCTTCCAGATTAGTATTGAGTTGAATGGCAGAATGAATAACTCCTTCCTTAATATAGGATGATCCCAATTGCTTGTTATCTACTGGAGATACAGCTGTTTTATTATGAGAATCGTAATTTTATTAGAATCACTGTCTTTAAAGGGGCATAGCCTCGTCCCCCGACTTACCTCAAAAAAGTTGAGATTTTCATATCTCCGAACCGTTAACATTAGTAATCCAGGTGTGCCAAATTCTTACGTTCAAATTCGACCGCTGTGTGTCAAGGAAATTCACCAATTTGTATTTTATTTCCGTAAACGGAAGAAACTTTTAGCACAGTGGCCTATGGGACGTTGGCGAAACAAGCATTTACACATAACACAAAACCGCATAGTCGGGATCAACTAAAAAGTTGTGAATAAGCTTTTAGTGTCCGTCGGACACTAAGGTTTAAGTCTGAGGGTCCGACGGATATTTTATGCTTCATTGTCCTAGGACTCCTGGTTTTAAAATGGAGCGTCCCATAGGACCCTGGTTATAAGTCGTTTTTGTCCGCCGGACACTACGGTTTAAGTTTCAGAGTCCGTCGGACACTGATGTTTAAATCTGAGGGTCCGACGGATATTTTATGCTTCATTGTCCTAGGACTCCTGGTTTTAAATTAGAACGTCCCATAGGACTGTGTGTTGCAATTTTCTGTTTTGTCGGATGCCGAGTAATATTTTCATTGTCCTGGGACTCCTGGCTTTAAAATAGAGCGTCACATAGGACTAGTGTGATGAGTTGTTTTTGTCCGTCGGACACTAAGGTTTAAGTCTGAGGGTCCGACGGATATTTTATGCTTCATTGTCCTAGGACTCCTGGTTTTAAAATGAAGCGTCCCATAGGACTGTGTGTGATGAGTTGTTTTTTGTCCGCCGGACACTAAGGTTTAAGTCTGAGGGTCCGACGGACACTAAGTTCTAAGTTTAATTATCCTTGGACGCCTGGTTTTAAAATGAAGCGTCCCATAGGACTGTGTGTGATGAGTTGTTTTTTGTCCGCCGGACACTAAGGTTTAAGTCTGAGGGTCCGACGGACCCTAAGTTCGATGTTTCATTGCCCTAGGGCTACCTGTTTTAAATGGAGCGTTCCATAGGACTCTGTGTTATAAAGTTTGTTTTGGGTCTGGTCCGGCCATGTGTTTAGTTTGAGAGTCTGTTGCACTAAGGTTCCGACGGGTACTAAGTTCTATTTTTGATTGTCATAGGGCACCTTGTTTAAAATGGAGTATCTCATAGGACGGTGTGTTAATAAATAGTTTTTGCCGCCCACACTAGGTTTAAAACATCTGAGAGTCGGTCGGACACTAAGGTTTTAAATCTGAGGGTCCGACGGATACCAAACTCTATGTTTCATTGTTCCTAGTGACTCCTTGTTTTTTAAAATGGCCGTCCTAATAGGAGTGTCTTGTTAACACGGTTTTTGTCCCTCGGACACAAACGTTTAAGTGGTGAGCGTCCCCCACCAGTTGGACAACCAAGATTTTTTAAATCAAAGCGTCCCATCGAACACCAGTTTAAATATGGAATCCGACGAATGCCAAGTTAAATTTTTCGGTGTAACGTGAAGTCAGTTTACTATGTTGGCACTAGTTACATTGGCTTACACTAGAAATTTAATGTTTATGTGATTTTTTTTTTACCATGGCTCTAAGTCACCATTGTTATCTTCCGACGCAGAGCAGACGACACAAGCTCTCCAATTGCTTGGCGGTCCTATGCTAAGGTTGTAATTTGGGGGTCTGGTTGGTCTATGTGTATATATGGAGAGAGTCGATAAATCAACAAGCATTTTGTTCAGTTTTATTACTGACCATTGAAAGAGCCGACATAAAAAAAAAACATGGATTACCATGATTATAACCATAACATAGTAGTATCATAATTCTGGACTTTACCATTTGTAAGTCCCACCATCTTTGCATGACATCGGTCAAGTTGCAGCAAAATTTCAACGTCGTTAAAGACAATGCCTTTAGACGGTTTTGGAATCATACCAAATGTATTGGGTCTTTTAATTTGATCTAACCTGTGTTACGGGACGTTAATCAAGTCAGAAAGTAACCTCCCGTGGTTCAAAAACAAAAATTCACCAATGCCTATTGTAAGAAGATTGACTGACCAAGCTGTAAATTCAAATAATGATTGTATACATAAATTAAACACACATATACACAATGAACAATGCACAAACTTATTATGTTTCTTACCTCTTAAAAAAATACACCATGCAAATAATCATTAAACTAAAGTTCAGAGTCATGAGGGTTGAGCACCAGTCTCGTGTGATCAGGTCACTCGAAACTGGGGGACACCCCATTCTTGCTGGTACAGTTCAATAGTTATCGCAAAATCCGTAAATGTCCTTTTGGTCAGACCGGGCCCGACGATTCCGATTAATTTGTCAATCGTAGACTTGAAGAAACTACTGTAAAAGGTATAAACTGCAGCTTGATGGTTATAAACATTGGTCCATTACAGGTACTCAGTGCAGTAAAGGTGAATGTCAGTGTTTACAGAAAGGGAAATGTCCTCTGGTAATTTTAATGTTAACCTTTGTTTTTCCAAGGTTTCCCAATTTTTGTGCAGCTCTGACGATTCTGACAACTTTTTCAGAATTATAATAAAGAACATAGATTTTTTATAAATCAAATGATATGAAATGTTCTCCACCTTTGTTTGAGAGGTCTCAACTCGCTGAATATCTCTTGTCAACTGCACAAGAAAAACTTGCAACAGAATTTGTCCACAGAAAATTTTCCCCATATGCAACACACCGGAGACAAGATGAACATTTCGTCCAATCTTTTCAGATTCTCTGAAAGCATGTTTAAATGAATCCACATCGCTGTGCTTGAATTGTTTTGACATAGCAAGTACACCCAACGTTCTATTGTTCATGCAACAGGTTGCAATCTGCTATCCTATAAGGTAAACAAATAACTTCTGGAGTTCTCCGAATGGCGAAGATAGACCTGTGCTCCCTCTGTTCTCAGCTCAGCATTGCGGACATATCTGACATGTCTTTTTTACTCAGAAGTCTTCACACACTAGTCCATGTAGAACTAGGTCAATCAGATAAGTCATGCTTTTGACAACACATTGCAAGTTTCATATATTTTTTCCAGTTCTCCTCACTCATAATTTATATTGATTTACTTAACATGATTTAATTCATTAATACAAAAATTAATATATATTCAAAGCCTGTCATACCTGGAAATATCACATTGCCTGCGTTTCAATCACTGTCCTCGAGAAACTTGGTATCACGAATGAATCGAAACACATTTTTTCCGGATCTTATTTGCATCATCTTATTTTACAGTACCGCAATCAACCATAATAATAATAACAATAATAATAATAACAACAACAACAACAATAATGAATGATGATCCCAACGATGATGACTTAATGCAGAGGACTCTAGGCGCTTTACAATAGAAATAGGAACAATTAGATCATTATCATTATGTAGGCTTATGTGTTATTATGCTAATTAAAAAATTGTTTAGAGTTGTTTAAATACTAAACGTGTCAGGAAGGATGACGGCTCACAGGAATCTCCTGATTTTATGGTAATCAAATATACATCCAAGACGTGAATCAACGTAGACATTGATTGCGTCAAAGGTTTAGTAGGCAATGATAGGAGGCAGTGGGTTGGCCCTTTATAATCCTGATGGTCTCTTCTTATCGGTCCAAAACGGTGGTTCTCAAATATGATCCCTCCAGAGATGGGTACAAACGTCTGGCTGCTTCATGACTTCACTGAAAGGTCCTTGTTTGATGCATTGTTCTCCAACAATGGGCGACCAAGAGATGTTTCCATTGTCCTGTGGTGCTGTTCCACAACCCAAGGTAGTATCCTGTTCTCTTCCAGATAGCCCCACTTCTGCAAGGAAACCTTAGAATCGGCACAGTTCTCTGGGTCTCAAGCTGTTGAGGCAGTCGTCATTCCAGCCCATGAGGAGTCAGTTTCCGGTGGGAGATGCTCGCCAGGTTCAATACCGATAGATGTTCCTTGGTTTGATGGAAATCTTGTTCTTTCCACAAGGCGACTCTCTGAACCTCCTAGGAGACTGTTTTAAGAGGTTGGACTTTGCTGAAGCCACTCTCTCTGGCTTTTAAGGGCGGTTTGGCACAGGAGAATGTCCATACCTAGGGTCTTTCACATTAGATACTTGGCAGCTACGCTCTTGCCATGCTTCGCTCGCTACGACGGATGTCTGGTGGAGCAGTTCCTGCTAGAAGGTTAAGTTTTCCCGTTGTGTTAGACGGAGGCATCCTGCGATAAGCCGGCGGAGTCCTTTAACGCTGAATCAAGCTTCTTGGCCTTGGGTTGATCTTTCCCCTACAGGGCAGGCATACTTTCACATGAGTAGCACAGGCAGTGCCGGTCGATCTTAGGGTATGTGGGCGGCACCCCCATCTTGTCGCCAGTGAGATTTTGTTCAAGATGTTATTGCGTGAACATACTTTACTCTTCGTCTTCTCGATGTGGGTCTTATAAGAAAGAGAGAGTGCGGTCCAAGTTAACATCCTAGGTCCGACAGGTTAATCTCGCAGTGGCTTCATGGGGTTTTTTCCAAACCAGAGTGGACTTTCAGCTGACGTTTGGAATTTCACGTTGCGCAGACTAGGGAAAGCACACACCTGTGTCTTAGATGGATTTGCAAGTATGTGGTTTTTCCTCAATAATAAGGAGTCGAGTTCATCCACCTTTGGAGAGTCCTCTCTTTTCCCAGCTTAGGAGTGCCCTAACACGTGACTTTCCTCCAGATTGACTTTGGCGACCCGGTGGGAAAAGGCACAGCGGATTTGTATAGAGCTGAAGAAGTCCATTCCTTTGCGGGCACTGGGCCAAGATTTTTTAGCTTGCTCAGTAGAGGGGATGTTGTCAAGGCCTACTGCTGTTTCCTGGTTGAAGTTTAGCAATACCGGGATTCCAATTCGTCCATGTTGAAGGGGCGAGAGTGAAACCAGGGTCACCACTATAACTCTTATGGTCTACGTTGGATCTCTGGGATTCTTGTTGCACTTGCCATCTAAAAGCAGTTGGTGGGGCCAACTTGGTTGGCGTGTGTGACATTGGCTGGCTGTGGAGGTTTCTGTTGGACCCCTCGGAGCTTTGGATGTGTTTATAAGACCATGATTTATTGCCTGTTATGGGTCATATCGGTGGATTAAATTAAAATATGCCAGTTTTTGATCTTTTCCGGTAGATCCTCTCCGAAAACTTCCTCACAATTTAGCAGTTGTTTCAGACGAAAAAAAAGGATCAGCTTCAAACATGTTGGTGATATACTCTTGATATTCCCTAGCACATTCCTTGGAAAGGCCTAGAATAAATTCCGTCCTACAGCCTCGGGTATGAATCTCCGCGCAGTCTGTCACTCGTTGGGCAAAATTTGTGGCAAATTGTACAATTTTTCCCCTCAGGGGAAAAACGTTTTTCAGTGTTGCCAGTTTGAAAAAGGAAGCCTATATTTGTTGTGTCAATAGAAAGAGAGAAAAAATAACGTTCATATTGATTTTGTATTCCGCACAAGACGCCCAGATTAACAGGCTAAATAGCTTGTGAGTCGATATATATACTACACTTTTTTCCCTGTGGATACTATCCAGATATGAATGATGCGGTTTCGTAAAATTTTATCCGTCGCTTTATATGTAACCACTTTGTCGGCTTACTGTATTTTGCGAAACGAAACGAAAAACAGAACTCCCATTGGCTTACACGCCTTATTCCGTCATGCATGCCTAACGTGCATAACGGAATTTAAAGCGTGGAATTCTCAATGGAGTTCGGTTTCGTTTCGTTTCGAAAACAAGTAAGCCCTTTTTTCCCCTGTGTAATTTTTCATCAGGGGAAAAAAAGTGGTACTATATATTATCTCGTCGCTCTATTAATACTACCACTTTTTTACCCTGTATTTTTTAATGAGGGGAAAACAAGTGGTTGGTGGTACTATATTATTATACTACCACTTGTTCCCCTGTGATTTTTTGGCAATTTTACCCTCTTTTACAGTCACCACCTATTACTAAACCCCCTTTTCTACTGTCACCCCCAAAAGCTACTCAGCAAGCTGAGTCTGAGCCCATTTTCAAACCGGCGGATTCTCCCCCGTCGTTAAGAACACTATTAAGAACGTTGCTATTTCTTGTGAGGAAATTATCTTCGTCGCTCTATATATATACCACTTTTTCCCCCTGGTTAATTATTTCCTCAGGGGAAAAAAGGGGGACTCGGGTGTCCCCCAAAAAGTGCAAGCAGATAAACTCCGATTTCTCCAAAAACTGGCTGAAAGCTGTGAATTTCATTTCATGGAGGACATATTACTATATCCTTTGGATAACTGTTGCAAATCACCATGACAATCTGCCCATGCAAAAAGAGATAGAAAAGATTATTGAAGACCCTCTGTTTTCATCCATTCCAATGGATTACACAGTTAGGGATTATCTGTACATCAGATAGATTTGTGGTTCAATCGGGTGCATTAACTAAAAGTAATGATAATGATAACCTAGAACCGAAGGTGATATGCCTTTACTTAAATTAATGCAGTGTTGTATCTGAACCAAAATCTTACATGTACTTATAGGAGTTGGCAAATAAACACTTTTTCTTCAAATCTCTATTTAAAAGAGGGGATCTATGGGCCATTTGGCTTGCTTGAAAACGATTCTAACAAGCATTTTCATATCAAAGAGTTTTGATGGTGGGTCCATGGATTTTAAATTTGCCATGTAAAGTCAATGGAGATTTTTGGCAATTTTAGCATAACTTCAACAAAGCATGTTCTTCTCAAACCGATTTGTCAGAAACTCCACAACCAGAGCTTCGTATATTGATAAAATATTCGCAAAGAAAAAATATAATACTATGTGTTGAATTGCCACAGGCCTTCAATTTCCAAAAATGGTAGGAGGGTGCAAAACAGTAAATAGAATAGCCTTTCATGCAGTCGACGTACCAAAGAACATGGAGAAACACCATGTTATCATGTTGTTGACAAAGGCTCAATCAGTATAATTGTTTTATGTTATATAAAAGAGTTACTGAAGCATGCAAGCCAGTGGTGCAATGACCTTATGTCCTTTTGTAAGTCTTACTGGCTCAATGGCTATTCTATTCACGGCTTGCCCCAATAATACCATTTTCCATTAAAATGGAATCCCCTTCGCAAATTCAGAAAATATTATTATTTTCCTTTGCCAATATTTATAGAATATACGAAGGCATTTGTGTGTGAGTTTCTGACAAATGAGGTGAGAATAACATGTTTTTGAAGTAAAGTAATGTCTAAAATTGAAAAATTCCCCATTACTTATACATTGCCAAAATCTTTAAAATCCATGGAACCACCATCCAAATTCAATTTAATATGAAAAGGCGTATCAGATATTTTGGCAGCCAAATGGCCCAAAGAAGCTACTCGTTTTGAAAAAACTGTGGTCAATGCCACCCTCGTGACAAAATAAACTGTTAAGCTGACAATACTCATTCGGAAGGGTTACTTGTTGAAATATAATTGTCGGGAGTATGCATGTACAGTGAACAGATTTTAAGAAGCAAATGGGATGGTTCTTGAAACTGAAATGAAATTTTAGATCAAGTCAATGTTAAATAGAAGGAAATGTATACATGCATGAAGGTGTGTTATGACCCTCTTAGCTTAGTTCAAATTCAATTGAAAATGGATGAACACCGTCCTCCAGCCTTCACAAAAGAAGAGAAATTCAAAAATATCGCATCGTTGTGTCATTAAACACTTTGAGTCTGACAAATAAGATTGCAGGCAAAGAAACAGGCAAACATACTGCCGAGCAAAGGAATTTCATGTCACTAAGCTATTTATTTCTCTTGTAAAAAGAATGTAACACATGTGTGTACCATTTAAACACATGTGCCACTTAGTTGACACATCGTTAGATTATTTATCACCAAAACTGCTACAGGCAGAGAAGATACAAAATGACATACGCAAAGTTTGATTGTGTCTGATCATTATTGTTAGAATGCGACACCGTAAGCTCAATCATTGCACGTTTATTAGTCATAATGCCTATTTGCCACTTAATAAATCGAAAAAAATAATATCTTGTGCATTTTTTTACTTCCGTAGTGCTAATAAAAATGGTGTATATGCCATGATACAGCAGTACATCAGTTGTTGGAATTCGCTCACCCGACAGCAGACGACAAATGTGTTATACTGTGTAAATCCATTGAATGGGTGAATGAAAAAACAGAGCTTTAATAATCCGTTTATATCTCTGGTGTGCGTGGGCGGATTGTCATGGGTTTTGCCCACAAATTTTAAAAATATTATAATTAATATTCACTAGGAATGAAATTCAACAGTTTCGTAGTTTTGGAGAAATCGGGGGATCTGTCTTGCACACTTGTTTTGGGACCCAAACCCTGTATATTATTATGTAGTCGTCTCTATATATCTACCAAGTTTCCTGTATTTTTTACTGAGGGGAAAAAAGTGGGGTTACTATGGTACTAAGTCATGGGCGAGTAGATCGCTGAACTTTAGCCCTAACCCCTACAGTCACGGCGGTGCGTAGATCACTGCACTTTTAGCCCTAACCTAAGTCACTGGGGGTGAGCCCTAACATAAGTTCACTGGGGGCCGAGTAGATCAACGGACTTAGCCCTAGTTCAATGGGGGTTAGGTTGAGTAGATCACTGGCTTTAGCCCTAACCTAAGTCACTGGGGGTGAGCGAGATCACTGGGCTTTAGCCCTAACGTAAGTCACTGCGGGTATTAGAACCTCCACTTCAGCCCTAACCCTAAGTCACTGGGTGAGTAGATCCCTGGGCTTTAGCCTAACCCAAAATCACTGGGGCGAGTAGACCACAATGTCCAGTGATCTACTACCCAGTGATTTAGGTTAGGGGATAAAGCCGGAGGACTACTTCGCCCCTAGTGGACTTAGGGGTTAGGGCTAAAGCCCAGTGAAGTTACTCCCACAGTGACTTAGGGTTAGGGCTTGGGGTAGGGTTGGTTTAGGGTAGGGGGTTAGGGTTAGGGTTAGCGGTTAGGGTTGGTCACTGGGCTTTAGCCCTAACCCTAAGTCACTGGGGCGAGTAGGATCCCTGGGCTTTAGCCCTAAGCCACTAAGTCACTGGGTGAGTAGATACTGAACTTTAGCCCTAACCCTAAGTCACTGGGGCGAGTAGATTACTCGGCTGTAGCCTAACCCTAAGTAACTGGGGTGAGTAGATCACTGGGCTTTAGCCCATAACCATAAGTCACTGGAGGCGAGAGTAGATCACTGAACTTTAGCCCTAACCCTAAGTCACTGGGGCGAGTAGTAGATCACCGGGCTTTAGCCCTAACCCTAAGTCATTGGAGCGAATAGATCACGGGCTTTAGGCCTAAACCTAAGTCAATGGGGCGGAGAGATCACTGGGGCTTTAGCCCTAACCCTAGTCACTGTGGTGAGTAGATAACTGGGCTTTAGCCCTACCCTAAGTCACTGGGGTAAGTAGATCACTACCACTTCAGCCCCTAACCCCTAAGTCACTGGGTGAGTGATCACTGGGCTTAGCCCTAACCCTTAGCAATGCGGCGAATTGATCACAAAAAGCCAGTGATCTATTCACCCAAGTGACTTTTTAGGGTTAGGGTAAAGCCCAGTGATCTACTTCTCCTAGTGACTTAGGGTTAGAAGAAATCCCAGTGATTACTCAACCACGTGCACTTGGGGAGGGGTTGGTCACTGGGCTTTAGCCCTAACCCTAAGTCACTGGGGTGAGTAGATCATTGGGCTTTAGCTCTAACGTAAGTCACTGGGGTGATTAGAACACTACACTTCAGCCCTAACCCTAAGTCACGGGGTGAGTAGATCACTGGGCTTAGCCTACCTAAATCATCTGGGGCGAGTTGATCACACAAAGCTCAGTGATATACTCAACCCAGTGATTAGGGTTAGGGATAAGCCGAGTGATCTACTCGCCCCAGTAGGTGACTTGGGGTTAGGGGAAAGCCCAGTGATATTCTACTCACCCAGGTGACTTAGGGTTAGGGCTTAGGGTAGGGTTGGGTTAGGGTTAGGTTAGGTTTAGGTTAGGGTTAGGGTGGTCACTGGGCTTTAGCCCTAACCTAAGTCACTGGGGCGAGTAGATACCTGGGCTTTAGCCAATCCCTAAGTCACTGGGGTGAGTAGATCACTGAACTTTAGCCTAACCCTAAGTCAACTGGGCGAGTGATCACTCGGCTTTAGCCATAACCACTAAGTCACTGGAGCGAGTGGAATCACTGGGCTTTAGCACTAACCCTAGTCACTGGGCGATTTAGATCACTTGGGGCCCTTCTTAGCCCTAACACTAAGTCACTGGGGTGAGTAGATCACTGGGATTTAGCCCTAACCCTAGGTCAATGGGGTAATTCGATCACTACACTTCAGCCCTAACCCTAAGTCACTGGGGTGAGTAGATTAACTGGGCTTTAGCCATAACCCTAATCACTGGGGCGAGTCTGAGCACACAAAAGCCCAGTGATTATTACTCACCCCAGTGATTAGGCGTTAGGGCTAAAGCCGGTGATTCTAATCGCCCAAGTGACTTAGGGTTAGGGCTACGGCCCAGTGATCTACTCATCCCAGTGGACTTAGGGTTAGGGCTTAGGGTTAGGATTTGGAGTTAGGGTTTAGGGGTAGTATTTTGGGTTAGGAGTTAGGGTTAGGTAGTCACTTGGATTTAGCCCTAACCCTAAGTCAATGGGGCGAGTAGACACTTTGCTTTAGCCCTAACCCTAGTCACTGGGGTGAGTAAATCCATGGGCTTTAGCTTAACCCTAGTCACTGGGGCGAGTAGAACACTGGGCTTTCGCCCTAACCCTAAGTCAATGGGGCGAAGAGATCACTTGGCGTTAGCCATAACCCTAAGTCACTAGGCGGTGAGTAAATCACTGGGCCTTAGCCCTACCTAAGTCACTGGAGCGAGCAGATCACTGAACTTTAGCCTACCCTAAGTCACTGGGGAGACGAGTAGATCAACGCAGGGCTTTAGCACCCATAACCCTAAGTACTGGGGCGGTTAGGATCACTGGGCTGTAGCCCTAAACCTAAGTCAATGGGGGCGAGTAGATCACTGGCCTTTAGCCCTAACCCTAGTCACTGGGGCGAGTATATCACTGGGCTTTAGCCCTAACCCTAAGTCAAGGCGGGCGAGTAGATCATGGCTTTAGCCCTAACCCTAAGTCCACTGGGGTGAGTCAATCACTGGGTTAGTTCTCTAACACTAAGTCACTGGGGCGAGTAGATCACTGGGCTTTAGCCGTAACCCTAAGTCAATGGGGCGAGTTAATCACTGGGCTTTAGCCTAACCCTAAGTCATGGGGCGAATTGATCAACACAAAAGCCAAGTGATCTATTCACCCCAGTGAATGGGTTAGGGATAAAGCCCAGTGGTCTATCCAGTGACTTAGGGTTTAGGGTTTGGGTTAGGGTTAGGGTTTAGGGTTAGGTTATGGTTAAGGAGTTGGGTTAGGGTAGGTCACTTGGCTGTAGACCTAACCCTATGTCAATGGGCGAGTAGATAACTTGGCTTTAGCCCTAACCAAGTCACTGGGGTGAAGAACACTGGGCCTTAGCCCTAAACCCTAAGTCACTGGGGCGAGTTAGATCACTTGGCTTTCGCCCTAACCCGAAGTCAATGGGGCGAGTAGAGTAGATCACTTGGCTTAGCCCTACTAGTCACTGGGGTGAGTAATCACTGGGCCTTAGCCCTAAACCCTAAGTCAATGGAGCGAGTAGATCACTGGAACTTTAAGCCACCTAACCCTCTAAGGCACTGGGCGAGGTAGATCACGGGCTTAGCCCTAACCTAAGTCCACTGGGGCGCGTAGATCATGGCTTTCGCCCCTAACCATAAGTCAAGGGGAGCGGGCGAGTCGATCACTGGGCTTTTGCCTAACCCTAATCAGAGGGGGCGAGTTATATCACTGGCTTTAGCCTAACCTAGTTCCAATGGGGCGAGGAGATCACTTGGCTTTAGCCTTAACCTAAGTCATGGTGGTGAGTAAACACTGGTTTAGCTCTAAACCCTAAGTACCTGGGCGCGCGGAGTAATGGGCTTTAAGCCCTAACCCTAAGTCAATGGGCGAATAAATCACTGAGCTTTAGCACCTAACCCTAAGGCACTGGGGCGAATTGATCACACAAAGCCCCAGTGATCTATTCAACCCAGTGGACTTAGGGTTAGGGCTTAAAAAGCCCAGATCTACTCATCCCTAGTGAATTAGGGTTAGGGCTAGGGTTAGGGTTGGGTTAGGGATTAGGGTGTAGGGTGAGGTTTATTGTTAGAGTTAGGGTTAGGGTATGGTCACTGGGCTTAGCCCTAAACCTAAGTCCCTGGGGGTGACTAGATTCACTGGGGCTTTGTGTGATCAAAAAGTTGCCAAAAAAAGGACAGGGGAAAAAAAAAAGTGGTGATATTAAATAGTACCACTTTTTTCCCCTGTATTTTTTGAGGGGAAAAAAAAAAGTGGGTAGTTTAGTATATATATAGATCGACGACAAACATAATATATAGTACCCACTTTTTCCCCTCACGAAAAAAATACAGGGGAAAAAAAGTTGGTAGTATATACAGAGCAGACGAACATTATCTATGTACCATTTTTTTCCCCTGAGGGCAAAATAATGTACAAAGGGGAAAAAATGGAAAAAAAAAAGTGGTAGTATATAGAGACGACCGAAGAGATACTTTCCTCCCAAATAAATAGGCAACATTCTTAATGTGTTCTAACGATGGGGGAGAACCCCCCGTTTGAAAAGGGGGCGCAGACTCAGTTGTGAGTAGCTTTTGGGGGGTGACAGTAGATAAGGGGGTTTAGTAATAGGGGGTTACTGTTAAAGAAGGACAAAAATTGCCCAAAAAAGGACAGGGGAAAAACGGGTAGTTATAATATATAGTACCACTTTTTTACCTCAGGAAAAACGATACCGGGGAAAAAGTGGTAGTCGGTAGTATATATAGACGAGACGAACATAATATAGTACCACTTTTTTCCCTCAGGAATAGAAAATAACAGGGGAAAAAAAGTAGGTAGTATCTATAGAGCGACGAAACATTATATATGTTATAGTACCACTTTTTTACCCTGAGGAAAATAATGAAACAGGGAAAAAAAGTTGGTTAGTGATATATAGATCGACGAAGATAATTTTCTCCCCAAGAAATAGGCAAACATTTTCATGTGTTAAACGATGGGGGAGAATTCCCCATGAAAAGGGGCGCGACTCGCTTGATTGAGTAGCTTTTGGGGGGGTGGGTGTGACAGTAGTAAGGGGGTTTAGTAATAGGGGGTTGTTACTTAAAAAGAAGGACAAAATGCCCAAAAAAGGAAGGGAAACAAGTGGTAGTATAATATTAGTACCACTTTTTTCCCCTCAGGAAAAAAAGTACAGGGGAACAAAAAGTGGTAGTATATTATAGAGCGAACGAACATAATATAGTACCACTTTGTTCCCCTCAGGAAAAAAAATACAGGGGAAAAAAGTGGTAGTAATTATAGAGCGACGACCTTATATATAGTACCACTTTTTCCCCTGAGGAAAATAATTACAAAGGGGAAAAAAAGTGGTAGTATTATAGAGCGACTGAAGATGCTTATAATTTTATCCACAATAAATAGGCAACCATTTCTTATTGTGTTCCAAACGACTGGGGAAGAATCCCCCGTTTGAAAGGGGGCAGACTCAGATTGATGAGTAGACTTTTGGCGCGGTGAAAGTAGATAAGGGGTTTTTAGAATAGGGGGTTACTGTAAAGAAGGACAAAAGTGTCCAAAAAGGACAAAGAAGGACAAAATGCCCAAAAAGGACAGGGGGAAAAAAGTGGGGGGGTTAGTTATAATCTATAGTACCACTTTTTTCCCCTGAGGGGAAAAAAAAGTGGTAGTATATTACTCTAGTACCACGTTTTTCCCTCACGAAAAAAAAAATTACAGGGGAAAAAAGTGGTAGTATATATAGAGCGACAACATAATATATGACCACTTTTTTCCATGAGGAAAAAGATTTACACAGGGGGAAAAAAGTGGTAGTATATATAGAGCGACAAGATAATTTTCCTCCCCAATAAAATAGGCAACATTCTTATTGTGTTCCAAGCCTGGGGAGAACCCCCGTTTGAAAAGGGACGCAGACTCAGCTTGTGAGTAGCTTTTGGGGGTTTGGGGACCGTAGATGAAGGGGTTTAGTAGTAATAGGGGGTTATGTAAAAGAAGGACAAAATTGCCAAAAAAAGGACAGGGGAAAAAAAAGTGGTGTGGTAGGTTAGTATATTATTATAGTACCACTTTTTCCCCGTATTTTTTTGAGGGGGAAAAAAAGTGGTAGTATATATATAGAGCGACGAAACATTATCTATCGTAACCCCTTTTTTCCCCTGAGGAAAATAATTAAAAGGCGGAAAAAAGTGGTAGTATATATAGAGCGGACGAAGAAAATTCCTCCCACAATCCATAGTACAGGCAAACATTCTTAAGTGTTCTAACGAATGGGGGGAGAATCCCCCCGTTTGAAAAGGGGCGAAGACTCAGCTTGCTGAGAGATTTGGGGGGTGACAGCTTAGATAAGGGGGTTTTAGTAATAGGGGGTTATGGTAAAAGAAGGACAACATGCCAAAAAAGGAAAGGGGAAAAAAGTGAGTTTAGGGTATATAATAATATATAGTACCACTTTGTTCCCCTCAGGACAAAAGTCCAGGGGAAAAAGTGGTTAGTATAGTAGAGCGACGAACATAATATCGCTACCACTTTTTTCCACTCAGGAAAAAATACTCATACAGGGGGGAACAAAGTGGTCGTATATTATTAGAGCGACGAACATTATATAAGTACCACTTTTTTCCCGAGGAAAAAATTACACAGGGGAAAAAAAGTGGTAGTTATATATAGAGCGGACGAAACATTATATATGTACCACTTTTTTCCTGAGGAAAATAATTACACAGGGGAAGGGAAAAAAAGTGGTAGCTATATAGAGCGACGAAAGAAATTTCACTCCCAATAAATAGGGAAAACATTCTAAATGTTGTGTTTTCAAACGACTGGGGAGAACATCCCCCGATTGAAAAGGGGCGCAGACTCAGCTGCTGAGTAGCTTTGGGGGTGTTTCTTTTTTTCGGGGTGACAAGTAAATAAGGGGGTTTAGTAATAGGGGTTACTGTAAAAAGAAGGACACCAACAGGTCCAATAAAGGACAAAGAACGGACAACAAATTGCCAAAAAAAAGGACAGGGGAAAAAAGTGGTATAGTACCACTTTTTTTCCCTGTCCTTTTTTCCCTGAGGGGAAAATAGTGGTAGTATAAAGATAGTACCACTTTTTTCCTGAGGGGAAAAAAGAAGGACCAAAATTGCCCAAAAAAAGGACAGGGGAGAAAACAAGTGGTAGTATAATTATAGACCACTTTTTTACCCATGAGGGGAAAAAAGTGGGGTTTTAGTATATTATATAGTACCACTTTTTCCCCTCACGAAAAAAAATACAGGGAAAAAAAGTGGAAGGTCGTATATATAGAGCGACGAACATAATATATTAAGTAGCACTTTTTTCCCCGAGGAAAAATAATTACAAGGGGAAAAAAGTGGTAGTATATATAGAGCGACGAAGATAGATAATGTTCTCCCCCAATAAAGAGGCAACATTAGGATTGTGTTTCCAACGACTGGGGGCGAATCCCCCCGGTTGAAAAGGGGCGCAGACTCAGCTTTTGCTGAGTAGCTTTGGGGCGGGGACAGTAGATAAGGGGGTTTAGTAATAGGGGGTTACTGTTAAAAGAAGGAACAAAATTGCCAAAAAAAGGACGGGGAAAAAAGTGTAGTAATTATATAGTACCACTTTTTTCCCCTGTATTTTTTTGAGGGGGAAAAGTGGTAGTATATATATAGAGCGACGAAACATAAATATATAGTACCACTTTTTTTACCCCTCACGAAAAAAAAACACAGGGGAAAAAAGGGGGTAGTATAATATAGAGCGACGAAAATTATCTATAGTACCACTTTTTTCCCCTGAGGAAAATAATTACACAGGGGAAAAAAGTGTAGTATATATAGAGCGACGAAGAAAATTTCCTCCAAAATAAATAGGGCAAACATTTTAATTTGTTCTAAGGACTGGGGGGAATCCCCCCGTTTGAAAGGGGCGCAGACTCAGCTTGCTGAGTGCTTTTGGGGGTGACATTAGATAAAGGGGGTTTAGTAATACGGGGTTACTGTAAAAGAAACCGGCAAATTGCCAAAAAGGACAGGGGAAAAAAGTGGTACAGTAATAATATATAGTCTCCACTTTTTCCCTCAGGAAAAAAGTACAGGGGGGCAAAAAGTGTATTAAATATATAGAGCGACGAACATATATAGTACCACTTTTTTTCCCCTGATGAAAATAATTAAAGAGGGGAAAAAAGGTGGTAGTATATCATAGAGCAACGAAGATAATTGCCTCCCAAATAAAGGGCACATTCTTATTGGTAGTATAATATATATTACCACGTTTTTCCCCTCAGGTGGGTAGTAAAGCGGTGGATTAAATTTGTGAAACAACCAATAGTCTTTGAGAAAGGGCTCAGACACGCTTGGTTGTATTGGCGGGATGCATCGCAATACGTTATTTTTTTTCCTTACCACAAAATCAAGCAAACAGATTCCTTTGTTAGAACCTGGCAACACTGATGAACCATTTCCCCTGAGGGGTAAAAAGTGGACATTGCCGGAACCCGTCCCTTGCCAGTGTTATAAGTCCATATCGCCAAAATGCCCAATATGGTCAAAATAACCTCAGCTTATACGGCATCAAGTATCCTCAAGAACCTTCCAAGTGTCACCTTTAAGTGTGCATATAGGTACAATTACGAGACTAAGTTAATCCCGTTCAACATTTAATGACAATGGCAACGACGAAGTGCAATGTGATCAACCATTGCATTACTTGATATTTTCCAATATGCAATCCGATTCATTAACCTCTTTTACCGAGAAATCTTAATTAAACCGCATATTGCCCATTGCCAAAACCGGAATGGCCAAAATGACACTCCTTAACCCTCGTCTACCGAAGAGGGGGTGGGTGGGGGTGGGTGGGTGCTGGGGGTGCAGAAAACCCCCTTTTGGTGTCCAAATTATTTACGTAATTGTTGCATTGACCTGTTCCGCTCCTTTTCATCTATAGAAACAAACATCCACCGGGGGGTATAGGTAAGGTATAGGTTACAGGGGGTGATCCGGGAGAGAGTACCAACAGGCCTAACACAACACAGAACATCACGACACTTGATTTGGTACCACTAGATGCTATGGTCCTCCTCTTCCATTGATTTCCTAAATGAGTACCAACATGCCTAGCAATTACGTAAGACGTCATAAAGTTCGCATGTCACAAACCGCCAATTTCCATAGACACACACGATGAAAAATTCAATTTTTCGCCAAAAAGGTTAGGAAAATCAGATTTTCATGCGGTTTTGTGACTCTACTTGATGGGAAATGACTATTTGATATGACAGCATTTTAGAGTCATAATAAGGTGTTTGAGTCGCTAAAATTGCCAAATACCATTTTTTTCACCCTATTTTCAGTATTTTTGTACTTTCCTCCTCAACATATGACACCATGGTGACGTCATAATGGGGATGTTGGTCCTTATTTTTGGTACCCCTGGAAAGACCACTCTAAGCTATCCTTACCAAATTTACAACAGGAGTCGGGTATTCAGTAACGAAATCACTGGGGTGTAACCACCCCCCGGGA
>JAMKCH010003857.1:0-37286 GCA_023653785.1 Ophioderma brevispina
TAAATGTCAACGGAGGCGGATGTGTCGAGAAACTACAGGAGAAGAAAGAAAGAAAAACAGACTGAGAGAGGAACATGACAAGCGAGCAAGACCTGAACAAGCACCACTATATGTCAGAAGGTTGCGATGCTTGACAAGGACCATGGCAACCAGTCCACTGTCAATGAGGGTGTCGGAACCAAAGTCGTTATTGTGGTAACACCCCAAACGGCGGCCAGTAAAGAAGGAATCAGTCACACCTTCGCGGACTGTCTGGTACACCAAAGACAATGCCAAAGAAACTATGTGTCCATTTTGACACGAACACAATGTATGTAGAAACCAGAGAAGAGCTCAAGACAGAGCAAACGAAACCTGGAGACAAGCGTAACCGACAACCACGCCAGCAAAGGAAATCAGAAGTGGAAGTGACAGCAAGCAACCTCTACAGGAACCCAATGCCATGACGCGGTCCGGCTAGGGTGTTACGCAAACCATCTAGGTACCGAGATGCGCATAGTCCTTTGGTCTCCAAAATCTGCCAAAACTTGTTAGGATGAGAGGCTGTGCCAATCATCAATTTGTTTGTTTGTTTAATTTAAAAAATAGGTTGTGAGCACTAAGATAACTTGAATCACACAAGCGACAATACATAAAAACTAACTACACCTTTGCTTTAAATTTGGCTAGTTTATTCAAATTTGACAAAGCGCATTACATTTAACAGCAACATTTTGAATTCCAACATTGCCAGGCATTTGAAAAAACATGACATACTACATGGTACCCTGACAATATATATATTACAAACACATTTGTTAATTGGAATTTCATAAAAAAGAACAGGTAACTTTTTCTTGTGGGAAAAGGGGGATTTTATCATGCGTAACACAAACAATACTGTGTATGACGGTAACACACGGATACAATTTAGGATACTACTCGATATCGCTCAAAGGACATGGCAAACACACGATTAAATGAAATCTGAGCGAACTGAAATAAAAATGATGTGTTAGATGGAACCCTAAAAAATAGACCATGTGTTGTAAACATAGTAATACTTCAATCTTACCAAAATGAAGGGACCGTTTCTTTATTTTCAAGGGCCCATTGCTTCAGTTACCAATTAGCATTCCCTTCAGGTCATCCCCAACCGGGCTGCAAAATACCACCGGTCCACAACCCACCAAACCACAGGTGCAACGCAACGAATCCCACAACGGGCGGTGGACCGGCTCTTGTTTCATCACTCTATGAATTAGTGTGATTGCGTTTGGTTGAATTATTTTCAAGGAATAATTTATTAGGAAGCATGTAAACCAACCCATATTTAAACTAAACCATATATTTTACCTTGACAACATAGAAATATACATGTCATCACGGGGCCTTGTCCACACGTGGTTTTTGTACACATGTGAAATGCTGACTACTATCAGATACCACTATTCTCCAGGTCCGCCTGGCCCCTTTTGCATAAGACGAGGAAAGTTTTTGAAGCATATGCTGAAACAAAGCACCACGATAGTTTTTGATTTGAACCCACCACCCATGCTCCAGAAAATTGTCTCCCTCACAACCTCAAAGGGCCAGGTATTATTTTTTTCTTATCTTTTTTTTTTCTTACCTGAAAAAATAATGAACATTTTATAATTTTAAAAGAGGCAGTACGAGATTCGAACCCAAGAACCACGGTAATTTAATGAGGTAAGCTACCTAACCAAAAGACCAACGAGGATTGGTATATCTCATATTGCAATTCCTAAACCTGGATAACGTTTAAGAAAAATCGCTACTGCTATTGTGCCTTTGTGGTCAGAAAATCCAATATAATGACTAGCTCCGCTCTGGAACCGGTTTGCCACAACCCATGCTCTAGGAGCATGAGTGGTGGCAAAATCTCACACTTCGAACGCAAACGCAACGATCGTTGCTTTTGATAATGGAGAACGCAACACAATATAAGATGGACCCTAGGACGCTCGATCAACGGACTCTCCGGCTATCAGTCCAAACAAGACACAGGACACTAGCTACAGTGCTACACAATGAAAAGTTTGAATTCCCCGCGCTATAAGCCTTGTGATTTGTTTGGACCGATTGCTGGGGCAACGAATCATATTACGTGGCACTTCTACTGCTAATTGGCGAGTCTGATGTTATTCTATCAAAAGAGGCCCATATTCTGGGTGTAATTGTCAATTTTTACATGTCTCTAAATGCAATTATTATTAAGCCTATTTCATATCACATTCGCAACATCGGTAGAATCGAAAATACCTCAATCCCCATTGAAAACAGATTGTCCATACTTCTGTCACCGCCCGGTAAGGTATGGGCGTTCAAAATGCTACTGCTTGTTTCCCAGATAGCATTTGTTTATTGGCTCGATATTGGTTTCCCATCGGCAATCTTGGCATCGACGCAATTGTGGTGACCTATATTGGGACAATATTGGTCTTCCATGGGCTAAAAATTGGTTTTTCATCGGCAATATTGATTGGCATCATACTACCAACCTATATTGGGCCATTACTGGTTTTCCATTGGCAATTGAGATATGGGTTTCATATTGGCACTCACTATTAGTTTATTAGTCCAGTATTGGCAGCCGAGCAGTAGCCAACATTGGAAATGCGTTGGCATACAATGCTGGCCCAACATTGATCCAATGTTGTGAAGTGTGGGCATGGTCTCAATGACCTCTCATTTTTTTTTCCAGCAATGTTAAGTTTTGACAATTTCATTTTTCTGAAGTGATATATACAACTTTTTTCATCACTAATATGATTAGTGTGATGCGTTTGGTTGATTATTTTCAGGATAATTTCATTAGGGAAGCAATGTAAACACAACCATATTTAACTAAACCATATATTTACTTGACACCATAGAATATTTTTTTTTTTTTTTTTTTTTTCGAGCGGCTGACACCAGTTTATGTGGGCTTGGTGAGGACGGAACCCACCAGTAGTCTTCTTAGGAGCCGAAATGAAGCACAAGAGGTTGCGACTTGCTTCAACTTTAAGACTGGTTTATTAACAACTATAGTTCATAGTTCATCACTACACACTTCGGTGTCCCGGGAAATTATGAAAGAGTAAAAACTCGCCTTAACTATTACTTATGTTACAAAATTTTACAATCTATGTTGAAGGCCTAGTAATGTTGAGAAAATAACCTAAGTTTTTATGGTCAAAATTGAAAATTTGACAAGGGCTCCCGCGCTACCCGCTGGGGAGCATTCCGTGATAAGCATGATAATGGTTTAGCATTATCATGCATCACTACAATTACACAAGATACTTTTTTTTTTTTTTTTTTTTGATGCCGTACCTTCGGTGTCCCGGGAAATTATTGCAAAACTCTGGGACCACACCGCGGGCGCAGTTAGCGCGCATGACACATAGAGTTATATAAAGCCGAAGGCCTTCGGCTTTATATAACTCTATGGCATGACACAAATGACATCATACCTAATTATGCTGAACGTGACGTCAGCGTAGTAGTAGTTCATTCATAAAAACTAAACCTAAGCTGGTGTTTATTGTTTATGTTATTTATTTTAGCAATCCTAGTACTACGTATTATTATTATTTTATTATTTTTAAATAGTAGAACATTTCCAATTCCATTACACTGGTTTTCCATTGGCAATTGAGATATGGGTTTCATATTGGCACTCACTATTAGTTTATTAGTCCAGTATTGGCAGCCGAGCAGCAGCCAACATTGGAAATGCGTTGGCATACAATGCTGGCCCAACATTGATCCAATGTTGTGAAGTGTGGGCATGGTCTCAATGACCTCTCATTTTTTTTTCCAGCAATGTTAAGTTTTGACAATTTCATTTTTCTGAAGTGATATATACAACTTTTTTCATCACTAATATGATTAGTGTGATGCGTTTGGTTGATTATTTTCAGGATAATTTCATTAGGGAAGCAATGTAAACACAACCATATTTAACTAAACCATATATTTACTTGACACCATAGAATATACATGTCATAAAAAGGCAATTATCCAATGTTCACACGTTTTTGTATAACTTCTTTTCACTACCATTTGCATACTACTATAAGTAATGCAACCACTTTCCCTGTATCAACAGGGAAGGGTCAGTCCTTCTATTAACGTAGGACCAACAGAGGCACAACATCGGTACAATTTTGGTCACACATAATAATACACCTGTAGTAACAGTTCGAAACAAAATTTATTAAATATTGGTACAATATTGGTCCAGCAATGTGTTGCTGTGTGGGTTGTTACTTTGTCTAAGAATTCACTTCATATCCAAAATTTTAAAGAATTGCATTAGCTCTCGCTTAGTAATGGAATAGTGTACAAACTGATGCTGGTCGTTTTCAATTCAGTCAAGGAATGACTCATTCATAATTTTATATTATAAAAATATTACTTGAACCCCATATGTCTACCCCAAAACTTTGTTCTAGCAATGCTTATTCTCTCTGTGAAACAAGGTCAAAACATTCTATGAGTATTTTCAGTTGCGACTCCTTGTCTCTGGAACTCTAAGGAACCACTTATGAGTCAAGTCTTTTCTAAGGCACTGTTGGACCTCTGTTGGCATTAAAAATGCTTTTCTACCAGATCGGTTTGCATATTATGGTATTCAAAAAAACACCTTCCGCCATTTCGATTTGAATAGCATAGTGAATGAGGATGATACTGCTTATCGTATCAAATGTTAGTAGTTTCAAATTCATGCTTGATTTAATTGTTGAACCTAAATTTGAAATTAATTTGCTACTGTTAAAGGTCCCAGGAAATGCAAATAGAATTGATGTGGTTTGTGTCAAGTCTACAAGGAGGGGCGAGAAAGCATTAAATATTTGGGTTGGTGATGACATCATTAGTGACTATTGATTTTTCAGAGAGTAATAGAAAATTCCAGGTGACTGGTGTGAATCTAATTCATGGCACTGATGACAATCAATAGTTTCACTAATGATGTCCCTGGTATGATCTTGTATGGCCCATGTCACTTTATTGAATGGAATGCCATGCCCGCGTACGAAGTTTGGACAAGGTTTATCATCTAATTTCCTGGGACCGGGGACTTTACGGTCCGTTCAGAGACTCCACTCGAGTGCCATGCTTTCCTTGCCTGGGATGACTCTCTTGGCACAGTGCTACTGCACATGCGTACTCTAGCAACAATGTTTACTTGGTTTTAACTTGCATTGCAGTGGGTTGCATCAAATTGCAGCATAAAGTGATTGATATATCGGCAGTGTAGCAGCACTGCACTGCATTGCAGTGGAAGTATGAACGGACCTTTACTTCATCACACGGATGCCAAGGTCAGAAATACTATACATCGATGATATGTCCTCACATTGAAGGTTTCAAAAAGGTGTCTTGAACATTTTAATATTCCAGGAAAACAAATCCGAGGCAATCTTCAGTTTAATTTCCTTTTTCGGAGTTGTCTTGAAGATAAGGCCAAAAAAAATTGTTTGATTGTCCTCATCCGACCGACCCTAATTTGGAAATCAGGAAAAAGGTTTTTTTTTGTCCTTTTACTGTGAAAAAGAATACCGACCTGATTTGGAAAAATTCCTAAAAAGTTTTTCTTTTTTTCAATTTTAACTTTCTGAAATGTAAAAATGATGAATTAACAGTTTCTTAGCATGTTAGTTGGGGTTCATAATGTACCAAGATGCCGTTTTGAGTAGAATCACTTGATTTTTAGTGTTTGATTAACTTATTAATACAAACAAACATGCTTCAATACAGTTTGCTATTGACATTAAAAAAAAGTTTTTCCGACCGACCGACCCAACTCTAAAAATTCATCTATGGACAATCGAGCAATTATTTTGGCCTAACTTTGCACAACAGTTCAAGACGACGGGGTTCTATGGGTCCCTGAACGACACAAAAAACTTAGCAGAAAAATAGTCCAGGATGCCAAATATCGCCACAAAATCCGTCTGTCGTAAATGTCCAGTTTTAGAACCGCAATTTGAAATGATCATTTTTTATTCCCAGCTCCTTCGCTTCAAAGACGAGAGTAGACTTAATAGCATTAAGTTCATGTGGAATGAAATCATATATTTATAAATCTTCGTACTGTTCAGATCTACCAACTATATATGCAGATCAGGCCCGTAACCAGGATATTTTTTAAGGGAGGGGCGATTTTTTTTTTTCAAAAGGGGACTTATTGGAATTTGGGGGAGGGGCGTCCTCCCCCTCGCCCCCCCCCCCCACTGGTTACGAGCCTGATGCAGATCAAAACTATTGGTCAAGTTATCCAGCACCATTTATTTCACAGCCAATTTTACCCAATATATAGCTATTACAATAGCATCATGCATAAACATAGCTTACATTGTCCAATTGGATATCACACTGATGACATCATCTGGAAATTCACCTTACATCGTCCAATAGAAAAGTTCGATGATGATTGCAATCTTATACTGCATATCGTATAAAATGTTGGTAGTTTCAATTCATACTTAATTTAATGGTTGAACCTAAATTTGAAATTAATTTGCTACTGTTAAGGTCCGTTCAGACTTCACTGCAATGCACTGCAGTGCATTACCTGGATAGCAGTCTCTGCAGTTAAATTCGTTTTAACTTGCATTGCAGTGTGTTGCATCAAGTTGCAGCAGAAAGTGATTGATATATCGGCAGTGTAGCAGCACTGCACTGCATTGCAGTGGAAGTATGAACGGACCTTTACTTCATCACACGGACGCCAAGGTCAGAAATACGATACATTGATGATATGTCCTCACATTGAAGGTTTCAAAAAGGTGTCTTGCACATTCTAATATTCCAGGAAAACAAATTCGAGGCAATCTTCAGTTTAATTTCCTTTTATGGAGTAGTCTTGAAGATAACTTTGCCTAACAGTTCAAGGCGACGGGGTTCTATGGGTCCCTGAACGACACAAAAACTTTAGCAGTATAACAGTCCCAGGACTGCAAATATATCGCACAAAGTCAGTCTGTCGTAAATGTTTCCACTTTTAGAACCGCAATTTGAAATCATTTTTATTCCCAGCTCCTTGGCTTCAAAGACGAGAGTAGACTTAATAGCATTAAGTTCATGTAGAATGAAATCCTATATTTATTAATCTTCGTACCGTTCAGATCTACCAACTATATATGCAGATCAGGCCCGTAACCAGGATATTTTTAGGGGAGGGGCGATTTTTTTTTTCTTCAGAAGGGGACTTTTTTGGAATTTGGGGGAGGGGCGTCCGCACCCCCCCCCCACTGGTTACGGGCCTGATGCAGATCAAAACTATTGGCCAAGTTATCCAGCACCATTTATTGCACAGCCAATTTTACCCAATATATAGCTATTACAATAGCATCATGCATAAACATAGCCTAACACGGTCCAATTGGATATCACACTGATGACATCATCTGGAAATTCACCTTACATCATCCAATAGAAAAGTTCAATGATGATTGCAATCTTGCAATCATTAATACCAGAAAATCCCCAGATATTTATAGTAGTTTTTCCTAGAAAGATTCTTAAGTAACGCATTATCACAATCTAGCAATAAGGAAATTCCATTTTTCTCTTGCAGGATGAAATAAGGCACTTTCCCTGCTTGGATTTTTTCCCAAAAAATTACATAGAGAAATAAAATAATATTCTAAGCACAAAATTGAGAATCCTGTAACACTAATAATACGTTTTCCATGTGACAATTGCGAGTAGAGAGAAGAATAGGACGTGGTACAATGGAGATATCGTGAAGCAATAAGGATGAGACGAACTATTGATGTCTGTCCTGGAAATCGTTCATGAAGTCAGCAAGTGTCTTTGTCTCTTCTACAGTGATAGCATTGTATAACGATGCTCGTAGACCACCTACAGTCCTGGGTAGGATACAAAGAACAAATTATCATGGGTAAATTCACTTCATTTATTGAAATTTGTATACTAATTAGATTTGAGACAGTGGTAGGAAAATTACCCCTACTTCATTCCCGGGGGGGCCACTTGTATTCAAAGGTGGATATGATGCGTGAACAAGAAAACGCGTAAAAAGGGTCTTTTTTTCCAACAGGCGATGAACGCGCGTACATTGATTAGGGTGTCAAAAACAGCAAAATGTGGAAAAAAGGGTATGTTTTTTTCGCAACCCTGAAATTGTGATGTACGCGAGATCAAAATCATCAAAAATATTGTAATTTGGAAGTAAAGCAACATGAGCAAAGCCAGATAATAAGGGTATATTATCAACACAATGCATTACTTATATGTTTAGGGTAGCAAAACTGACAAAAAGACTTGTTTATGGTGAGCAAAAACACAAAAATGCTTGTTTAGGGTATGGTTTTTAGTCGGTGAAAATACTCGTTTAGGGTGCATTTTGGAAGTCCATGTTCACGCATCATATCCACCTTTGAATACAACTGGCCCCCCGGGACTTCATTTTACCGAATTTTTAAATGACATTTCGCAAGTAGAATGTGGAATAGCTGTGTTTCCTGATAATCTCCACAAATAAGTGGATTTGACTTGAATTCTAGCACCAAAAGGATAAAATTACAAGTCTTCTAAAACATCAAATTTCACCTACTTTGTCAAAGACACAAAATTTGTTCGCATGAACTGCAATATATATAATTTCGGAAGTTGAACTTGGCCTAATATGAACGACACAGCGAAAAATCCTATAGAAATTTGCTTGTTCAGTTGCAAGCGCATGCGCCAGTTTTCGATGGAGTACGTGCTGTGCAGAGCCGTGTACAAGTTGTCAACTGATGGCGCGATTTTTGTCGTTCTTATTACAGAATCTTTGGGAAACGTTTGATCTCATCATTTGTAATTATTTTACAGTAGGCCCTATAAAGTGAAGCAAGAATGAGGCTATGAAAGCGTAAGTCACTAAAGTAGGTGCGCGCACACAGGGTCGACTGCTGTGTGTGACCTTCTAACCCTAAAATTCAGCGCAAAGCAATATCTAGTAGCCATCTAGAGTTAGTCCTACCAGAAGAGGTACCTTGTTACGATCCCCCTTGTTACCAATCCCCACAGCGTACGTATGATTACACTACTATGGCAAGCCATAAGTGTCATAACGTATTGCCGCAACGTGTTGTGAGAACCTCACAACACGTTGCCGAAATATCGCAACACGTTGTGGTGTTGGCCCATCAGAATGATGAATTTCTGCGATGTTTTTCCAAACAAAATAGAGCCACAACGCATTGAAAAGTATCTGGCAACGCGTTGTGAGCCTTCACAAGGCGTGTTAATTATTACTTATCCTGATTTCATTTGGGAGTGGGAAGGAGGGGGTAGAATTTCGCAAGAGGACCCCCAGCTGGTTACGACAAGGATAGGACAGTAAACCATCAGAACTTCACATCTAATTACATGGAAAACACCCACTAAAACAATTTTTGGAATGTCAATGTGCGCGGAAAATTCAAACATGCTGTAAAACCTGTTACTGTTTTGTCACCAACGCTGATTTCTAAATTTTACCGTAGAATTCAATGAACTTCGTGCAAACATCGATATTTTATAGCAGACGACAAGATGGCCATACGAGAATGGATTATCGCACCCGATAGCTAAACGAGAGGCCAGCGGTGGTGGCCAAGCCTCATTCATTATAGCAATTCACCAAAATGTCTAAAGAAATTACAGCAATACGGAGTGCAAACCATAAACCAATTTGGGTGCTTTGATGTGGGTCGGTCATGGGTGTTCCCATACGACCTCGTCCTCGTTCGTTATTAATACAAAAAAATCAGAAATAACCCTTCCAACGGTTTGGAATAAGAACATATTCATTGAAAACATATAAAAAATTCAGAATTTTTCGTCAAGATTTCGCTTTTACGTGTTAAACCAATACGTCTGAATTGGGATTTCTTGACCGCCCTCCCCTGCGAGAGGCTGTGGCTTTGAATCCCATCCACAGCTAAGTTCTTTTTGTGCTATGTTCGCGCTATCATAAACTTCTCTCTGCGAACGACTTACCTATGTCCCTCTAGTGAGATCATATTCAGTTCAAGAGATTCCTCAATGAACTTTTTCTGCAGTTCTTCGACACCATTTGGACCGCCAATTGTAAATGGAATATTTATCTTGCTTCTGAATTCCTTCTCAATTTGACTGCTGTATCAGATCAAAATTAATAGTACACAAATCAGCATAAAAGAAATCACTTCACTACTGAATATAGAAATAAGCGCTAGTAAAAAAATACGTTTTAATTATCTTAAAAACTGTGTACAGCGTCCAGTCTCACTTAAAGCAAATTACTTCATTTCATTCTGTGATATTTAAACTCATACCTTCAAAAAGTTTAGTTCTCCTTCAGAATATTGTTGTACAACTCTCCCATTTAGATATGTCTACATCGCTTATATGAAACATAAAATTTACCTCTATCCGCACAGGACACCTTATGATTTAGGTGTCCTTTTAAATGATTGCTTTATAAAACATGATAAATTTGCAAGAATCGATCAAACGTTAAACCTATACCATTTTGCATGACTGTTAATCGTCGTTTTGGGCCATCTTGTTTGTTAGAAAACTTGTATAGCTTGATTTTCATTACGTGAAAGTTTCAAGGTGATGCAGTTTTTATATACCAGTATTACCATGATTACATGACATACCAATAAAAGCCACCAGACTGGTCAATAACGTCGTATATAATTGAGGATTTTATCTTACTCAATTCTTGCATTCTTTCCAACCCGCCATTTTCTTTTGTCCATTCCAATACCAAGCCGCAAATGTAGATGCTGCAAAGATGAAAATAATTTTTAAAAGTACGGATGTTGCCGGTTCGAGTCCGGCCAAGCGCGCGTTTTTTTTTTTTTTTTTTTTTTTTTTTGAACGACTTACCTATGTCCCTCTAGTGAGATCATATTCAGTTCAAGAGATTCCTCAATGAACTTTTTCTGCAGTTCTTCGACACCATTTGGACCGCCAATTGTAAATGGAATATTTATCTTGCTTCTGAATTCCTTCTCAATTTGACTGCTGTATCAGATCAAAATTAATAGTACACAAATCAGCATAAAAGAAATCACTTCACTACTGAATATAGAAATAAGCGCATAGTAAAAAATACTTTTAATATCTTCTTACAAAAATGGGTACAGGTCCAGTTCACTTAAAGACACTATCAGTGATTGCTAAATCAGCAATCGAAAAAAAAAATCATCAACAATCAGATTTTTGCATGTATGTAACAAGTGCAGGTATCCTAACATACCCTGCAAATGATAAGACCAGAAGCAACCTAATAAGGACAGAATCTGAGATTTTAGTCATTACTGTCCGAACGGACACTTACTACAACACGTAATTGAATGGAGAATCGTATCTTGGAACACTGCCGTTTTCTTCCTTTTCTGTCAATTCTACAGCTGGAAAAGGTAACTTATGAGAATTCTACAGACTTATCCTTCACTTTGAAGCTATTCCTGCAAATTTCAAATATTTTTCAAATCACTGATAGTGTCTTTAAAGCAAATTACTTCATTTCATTCTGTGATATTTAAACTCATACCTTCAAAAAGTTTAGTTCTCCTTCAGAATATTGTTGTACAACTCTCCCATTTAGATATGTCTACATCGCTTATATGAAACATAAAATTTACCTCTATCCGCACAGGACACCTTATGATTTAGGTGTCCTTTTAAATGATTGCTTTATAAAACATGATAATTTGCAAGAATCGATCAAACGTTAAACCTATACCATTTTGCATGACTGTTAATCGTCGTTTTGGGCCATCTTGTTTGTTAGAAAACTTGTATAGCTTGATTTTCATTACGTCAAAGTTTCAAGGTGATGCAGTTTTTATATACCAGTATTACCATGATTACATGACATACCAATAAAAGCCACCAGACTGGTCAATAACGTCGTATATAATTGAGGATTTTATCTTACTCAATTCTTGCATTCTTTCCAACCCGCCATTTTCTTTTGTCCATTCCAATACCAAGCCGCAAATGTAGATGCTGCAAAGATGAAAATAATTTTTAAAAGTACGGATGTTGCCGGTTCGAGTCCGGCCAAGCGCGCGTTTTTTTTCAACACTTTTGTGCTCTGGCCACCTCCAGGGAAAGTTTTAAAAATATTCATCCATGTCTACCTGAATAAGTAACTCAAATTTCAAAACAAATATAAAATACCCGATAAAATATCGTATATGTAAATATACCGTTATGATGCTATCCGCTAGGAAAGCGATTGACACCTTTTTTGACCTAGTAGGTCCATTCTCCGATAAAGTGTTCAAAAGTCGTTTTTAGTGTCGCTCACAGTCATGCACAGTTTAAAGTTTGTTTTGGCCGTTAAGAATGAATGTTTATTAATATATAATATACTTAGGAGTTATGTTTTCAAAATGATCCGGTCTAGAAGTTGTAACTGGCTGAGAAAGTATTAAGCAATAAAGCTAAAGATGCATAATTCTTGCTTTTCGCCATGTCGCATTAACGTTAGGCAATACACTAAAAATCGGATATTTTTTTTAAGATCACCCATGCATTGTTTCTGTTTTTTCTGAGAATATTAAAGTTTTTACGATTTGTTCATTATTTTTGGAATCCTTAATTGTTGATATTTTGGTCCCTTTGGAGACCAACTTTACCACTTTAACGGTAATGGCCCCCTAGATGATATCTATCGCTCCCCTAAAACAATAATGCCGAGCTTGTACGGAGGTTGCCAGTTCGAGTCCAGCCAAGCGCACACGCTTTGTTTTCAACCTTTGTGTACGCTGGTGTCACGTAAGGCTGTTCTGACGCGCATGCGCAGGGCATCGTATCTCAGCAGGGGATCTCTTCGTGCATTACAAAAATGAAATATTGTAATAGGAGTTTAACACAAAAAACTTGGACCCAATCATATTGTACTATTGAAAGAGTGCCAATTATGACAAACTTGGCTATGTCTTTAAAGAGACATGAGGAGATTTCCAGAAAGAAGCGACCCCAATTTTTGTCGAACCCCAGTTTTTTGCATATTTGGAATGCTTACCAATGTATTAGATTACACCTGAAATGAATGAGCCGAGTACGCCGTCTTTATATAATAAGCTGATGATTAGTACTTTCTGTCGTGCACGACAGAAAGTCAAAGCATGGTGTTCAATGGGGACGATTACGATAGCAGGCAAGTTCAAAACAAGGTTTGCGGTTTTCTTTTGAACTTATTTGTTCAATAAGCCTTCGAAACGTTCTCGGTAGGTGGTCTACAACCGATTCCATGAAATTTGAGAGAAATTCGTATCCTCAAAAAAATCTCCTCCTGTCACTTTAAAACATGATTAATGTAATTATGTTATTACCTATATATAGGGGGCGTGTTGTAGCATGAATTTTCAGCAACTTGCTTCTTGTAGTTTAGGACACTCGGACAGTATGATGAAGCATGGCCGAGTAGATCGTCTCGTACTATCACCACGGTAACGCCAGAGCAGCCCATATTTTTGTGGGATCCGGCAAAAACGATACCAAACTGCAAACGATACAGAAAATGTATTTGCAGAGCAAAATGAATGTGGTGTTTTTAATCATATTGTTGCTATTATAATGATTGTAAAAAGTGGTTAAAGCAATAACAGCACATTTTTGGAAGAGCGCCCCAATTTTCCAAATATTTGAGATTTTTGCACGGTTACATTGGTAATTGGCTAAACTATATATACCTGTGAATGGTAGAGCTCAAAAGTCTCTGTCGCAAGAGAAGGAATTTTGTAATTAGAATAATATAGGAGATCTCCGGTAATAATTCAACGGCTGCTGGAAACGCCCTTGGAATATGAAATAGCCGGGAAATTGCGACTGTGCGTGTCGACGCTCTTCCACTGGTTGTTCCGTCGGTTCAGCGGAGTCAAAAATTAAGGGTGATTTTGTAAGGTGCCACTATTTCATCATGAATTGGCATAACATTGGCGTTTCCAGCTCCCCGTTAAATTACAATCGGGATCCCGATTCTAATTACACAATCGTTTCTTTTACGACAAATACGCATTTTTAGCATTGTCGTTTGCAGGTTTAGTTATTTAGGCAATTACCAACACAACTGTGCAAAAATCTCAAATTTTGAAAGTTGGTGGCGCTCTTCAAAAAATGTGCCATTATTGCTGTAATAACAGAAATTTGAATTTGATAGCAATTGGTACCAACTGAACAAAATTATTCTCAACTTTTATATTCATGTTATTTAAGCGTAAACCTTTTCTACAACTTCCGAGGCAACGCTTTTTCAAAACTTAAAGGCCGGTATTCACAAAAGCGGGTTAACTTTAACCCAGGATTAAAACAGGGTTTAACCCACGATCATGGGTTAAATTCATGTTATCCTCTATGGGATATTTAACCCAGGGTTAAAATTTAACACTGGGTTAAAGTTAACCTGCTTTTGTGAATACCGGCCAGGAAATGAGATGATAAACCTACTCCAAATTGTTATGGGGACATTCCATTCCAATAAACAAGTCCAGAAAAAAAAAACACACTACCTGTGACATCATTAGTGAAACTATTGATTTTCAGTCAGTGTCATGAGTAGATTCACACCAGTCACCTGGAATTTTATATTACTCTCTGAAAAACCAATAGTTTCACCAATGATGTCATCACCAACCCAAATGTTGAATGCTTTCTCGTCCCTCCTTGTAGACTTGACACAAACCACACCAATTCTATTTGCATTTCCTGATACCTTTAAATGTCATCACTTTTAATCCATTCTTTGTAACCCCCCCCCCCCCATCCCAAATCGTATTAGACGAACTCAGGTATGCAGTTGACAACAACACATTATTTTATATTGAAATCGGTTAATATTAGACTTGGTGACCTCATAACTGACTGATAAGTGTTATTGTGGTCATTTGAATCAAAGAGGAAAAAAATTCAATTTGTCAACGTACGGCGAGTTAATCGTTTTTGTCTGTTTTCCCCTACTGTTACTGCCATTGGTTACTGCACTTTGTGATAGAAATATAACAGTCTGCCCGTTGCTATGGCCACTGCTGAAAATCCATTTTGAATTAACCGCCACCACTACATAAAAAATGGGTATAGAGTCAGCTTGTTATTTTTCATGTTTTATCAAATATGCTAAATATTACATAATTTCATAAATTTTAACATTATGATATGGTTTTTATATTTTTATATCATCATACCAATTTGCAACAGGATCGAATTTCTCTAAACAAAAAGACGCTTTATGGTAACATCCGGAAGACTGATAACACTTGGTGCACACTTAATATGGACTATAACTGACCCCAGCTGGATTTGACCTGTGCCACGGCGGCCCTTGTAATCATATTTCAATATGGCGGCCATCCTTATTTTCAATGCTTCATATCTCGAGTTAATAGGCCTAATACTGATAGGAGCTTCATCTTTTTATCTATACAATATGCTTAGATGCCATAGGGTTTTCCAAGTTATGATCATACTGATAGTGAGTTAAATTCTTGTTAAATGCTATTGCTAGGTACGTTTATGTTATGCTTCAGTCATTAAATAACGTGGCACTGGGTTTTATAGAAGTTTCCACCCGGTTTTGTACAATTATGCCACTTAAATTGGCTATTCAATCGATTCCAATATATACAGCCTGTTATTGTTAGTCATATAACCTCGGGGTTTTACACCACTAACTCACTTATATACAGTGAGTGTGGCCTAGCGGTTAGGGTGCTTGCCTCTGGCGCAAAATTTACCATCAAAATATTTCAGGGTTCCGAATCCCGGGGGGGTCACTGGCTGGGATTTATCGGGTACTATCAATTCTGGATTTGATCTGTATACCAACTATTGATTAAATACAGAATACCGCTCTCCTTCATGGTTCACTTGGAATTGGGCAAATGGAACACGAGAATATCCCGTCCTCTTTCGGGGGAGGGGACGCGTCAGTCCCGTGTACAGAGGAGTCCACATATGTACACCTGTACATCGCAAGTCAGTGTCGATAAAGAGTATGTTGGGAAAATCCCCTTACTGTTCCAATTTCCGCCCCCCCACCTCAAAATAAGCGGCCATGTTAGGAGCGTCCGTATCATGGCCCCGGATCAGCACACTAGCTGAACAAATCCTGACACCACCACATGTAATTCGTGCCCGCGTGAATAAGAAAATCTCCCAAATGTTTGAGAGATTTTCAATAGCTTCCAGTTTTTGGAAGACATCAAACACAGTGGCGCCACTGATTGGTTTTACTTCAGTGTTCTCAAATGAGTTACTATTAAAATCTCTCAGTATTGAATCACCAATGATTAAGTTGGCAGATGGGCGGTCTTGAAGTGTACTTTCGTCTGCAGCTTGAGATGGTTGCTTTGGAGTCGACTGTTCTAGATTCTTTACCTTTGAAGACAGGTTATTTAATTCTTGTTTCAGATGAAGATTTTCGTTTTTCAGTTCTTCTTGGGTTTCAAGTAGTAATGTCACAATCTCCCTCAGCTTATTTATCTGACCGGGAAAGTCCTTACATTCGGAACATATCCATTTGGTGCTTTTAGAAGGTATCTTCTTAAGATTTGCGCAATCCAAATGATAAAATGACTTGCATAATGAACATTGTGCAAAATCTGTACATGGGCTGGCGTCATTAAACTTGCATGTAGGCAGTGATTGGGTCGGGATTCGGGGAAGACTTCGAGGTGAAGCCGCAAGATTTTGCTCGTTAAGTGTCCTTATGTTGTTCTTATGTTTGTCTTGTAGGGATGCAACATGTTTTGAAAGTCCAGTAGGTTCTTGTGGTGATGGATTGCTAATACATTGCTTTTCTATTTTTTTCATTTTTTCACTCCGTTTCAGTTCACATTTGTTACAGAGGAGTTCATCACTCTGTCTCAATTGTACTTCCTCACTTTTCAATCGGCACTTAACACAGATTTGTACAACCATGTTTATAGCGTAGGACCACGGTTGGTTGACTGCTTAATGGTATTGTTTATCACACCTCCTCTGCAAGAAGGAGCAAGAGTTGTTGAGATGAAATCTGCACAGTCAATCTTATGTGGAAACTAAGTTAAAAAATCGATTAAGCGCACGTAGTATAGGAATACACTGTACCGAGTATAGCAATGTGTACGGGGAGAAAATCTCTTGAAAATCTCGCAAAGAGATCCAAATTTCATGAAATCAGTTCAATAAAATGGTCACGAAGTACTCACAATAATGTCCGTGTGATGAAGATGGTGTCCACATACAGGATCAGTCAAAACGTCATTTTTGCAAGAAAACCCCTTCCAGACTGCTTCAAAACTGTGCAGGAGTGGCCATTTTTCTAAAAATCGTGAGGAGTTTTTTTATTTTTTCATGTGTAGTTTTGGCCAAGGTCTGAGGAACGTCCTGTAGGCCTAAAGTCTTCGGTAGTATACCGATGTTATTTGCTAGAAAACCACTTCCAGACTGCTAGAGGAATGGTGCGATTGGCCATTTGCGAAGAATCGTGAGTAATTTTTATTTTTTCATGTGTAGTTTTGGCCAAAATCTGAGACTGTCCTGTACAGTCTCTGCAGGCTTGTGTGGTCGGGGCACATGGCAAAATTTGAAAAACCCGCCACGTTGGTTCTTGCAGCTAAACCCTAGAATTTCGCGGTTCGCGGCTTCCGCGCTCGCTGATATTCAAGAATATTAAAGCTGTGGGCCGCCCCAACTTGACCCTGGCACGTGACCTTGATCTCATCCAACATATGAGATCGCATGGTGCCACCTATGAAAACGTTTGGTTCCAAGTGAAACTTCACGTTTTCAATTAGATCAATTACATTTTAGCACATTGTTCAACTTGAACCTCACATAACCTTTGACCTTCAAATGACTTTGACCTCGTCAACATATGAGGGATCCCATTGTGCACTTGACAGAAGTTTGGTTGCAATAAGTTAAACTTTTCAATTGCAGATCAATTTAAAAAAAAAACTTTAACAATTTTTTAAAAATTTTTAATAGTTTAACATTTCCAAAACACACAACAGACACACATACATACACACACCACAACGGATTGCTAAGTGGTTCCTGCCAGCTAGAGCTGGACCGGCGGCCACAAAAAATAATGAACAAATGAGCGGGTTGGAAGCGTTAGCCGATCAATGGCGCGCATCATTGAGGGGTTGGGTGCAGTTGGAAAGTGCGTCGGCAATGAGTCTGATTCAAGTGGGAGAGAAGAGCAGCCAACGCCAAGTGGGAGAGAAGATGCAAGCCAAACTGGACATGTTAAATCGGCCACTACAGAAGATAGGTCGCCGACTTGCAGTATTGACTAGTGACATGTCACAACTTGGCGTCGTGTTAATGTCTGCGACTGATTGGGCACTGAAAACAAGTGCCATGCTTGATCTTGTTGATTTTATGCTGCTGTCGCTATAGGCGATTGAGCATCCTCTTGTCTTGTAAATTTTGCAAGTTGAACAATTTTGGTCTTGGGTAGCTTGGGAGCGGCGGGTCAAGTCGCGTGGTTGTCTCTATGTGACTGTCCTTTCTGCGCAACAACTCGGCGAGACCAGCGACATGTCGCAATTGTGCCGTCGTTTCAAGGGCGGCGACTGATAGGGGACGGAAACACGTGGCATCGATTTTTATTAGTGATTCATTTATTCATTGTTTATAATTACTTTACTATTTATACCTTTTTTTATAAAGCCATAAGTTTACTAATAATAAAGTTACTCTTGCTTCACTCCGATACTTAAATATTAAATCCCTTGTTTGTGTTTTATTTTTTTATTATTTCTTCATGTTCAGTTACTTTACCATTTATCGCTTGGTATTAAAGCATAAAGTTTACTAAAAGTTTGCTATCAGTTGGTGTATTAATTTAGCTATTAATAAGCTTTGTATTTTGTATTTATAATATTTATTTATTACTGTATCTATTGTAAAAAGTAGCATTTGCCTTTTATTCATTATTCACTCTTCATTAAAAACACACGGTAGTGTGTCCACCAACTTTTAAAAATAACAAATAAAAACCACCAAAAAAAAGCCAAAACACATTAAAACCAGCAAGATACAAACGACCACACACCGTGAGTATATAACAAAACAAAACTTCCCTTTGTTTGCGCGCGTTTGACGAGAAATAGCACTAGGTGGAAATATCAGCAATAATCAGACTTTAACCGCTCGCAATACACACCCAGAGCGTATTTCACCCAAAAAAAAGTATATTGGACACATTTCATGTGCAACATATGAAATAAGGAAAACGGAAAACGATGAATTAGAATAGTACTTTCAAACGGTCACTATAATGATTATTAGTGGCAAATGCGAAACTCTTACAAAGTGGTCTCACCGACCTACAGCCTTATTACGAAATGGATAGTAGCCAAACTAATACATAATCATAGTTATCCTCATGATGTGGCTTTTAGTGATAATATTGAAGATAATCACCTATATGCAAAGAAAATGACGTTTAACGGGATTCTTTTGTTCAACATCACTACTGAACCTTCACTTACATATCATATCCAACAATTTCCGTTACATGCAATTAAGCTTCTTTTCGTGGACGACGTCTAAGCGTTGGCGTTATTGATTGTACGTTTGGATAGTCTCGTGTTGTCGTCGAGTCCGCGGTAGCCCACGACTTTCAGCACAGTAAAATGAGTGTACTTTCTTTACTTACTGTCACCTTGGCCATTGAAGGTTATGGAATGGAAGTATAACTCATCTATAGTTCAACATTTCCAAATCTTTATATTAAGATACATAAGTGTGTCCACCAAGTGTTAAAAATAAAAACCAAAAATAAGAAAAAAAAACAGCAAAAAGCATTAGAACATCCAAGATACAAGCGACAAACACCGTGAGTATATTATCAGAAACAAATTTCCTTTGTTTGACGAGTAAAAACCATCTAGGTGGGAGTATCGTGAAACGACCGCTAAACTACTCATAATTACAATAAGCCTCAGCAGGTATTGAACCCTCAGAAAGTATATTTGGTACATTCCATGAGCAAGATATGAATGTTGGACAACGGGAAACGAGAGTTAGAAATGCTGTTCAAACGGTCGGGTATAGCGATATTAGTGGGGCAAAATGTGAAACTTAAAAACGGTCTCACAGACAACAACCTTTATACGAAATGAATATGGACAAAATTTAGTACATGTTTTCTTTTAATCCTCATGATGTGCCTTTTACTTCTAATTTGAAAAATAATGACTTCATTACAAAGAAATGAGTTTACGAATTCTTTGTTCAAACATCACTAATGAACCTCACTAGCATATACAACAATTTCACTCTTATGTTTACAACCTCCTCCGTGGCGCAGCGTATAAGCGATAGGCGTCATTGATTTACTTGGTTAGTCGGTTGTTGTCAGTTCGAGTCCGCCGTTGCCCACCACTTTCGGCATATTAAAATCATGCTAGTATCCAGTTCTGGTGATCATCCGCTTTAATTTGTAGGCTAACGTAGGCGAACGTAGGTCACCCTGACCATTGAAAACTGATATGGAAGTATATCATTGTTAGTTTTCGTATTGTCACAGAAAACACCATGGTGTCAGTTTCGAGTGTACAATGAATATTTCGTAACAATAGATATTTGTCTTTGAGTATTTCGTTAAAAATATATCTAAAAAGGTACTACCTAGGACGGAAAATGAGACAATGATTAAAAAATCCGATGATTTCCTCCAATTTGAACCGAAAAATAATATCACAGGGAAAACTTCTGCCGTCATTGTATGAGACGCTGCTTCATTTCTTTCATACAGAGACAAACTAGTTAAAAATTTATCAAGGAAACCGAGCAATAAAACTAGTGCTCCTGGACAAAAGTGTAAGCGGTGTACAAGCACACAAATCTGCAATGTTATTAATGCATTGTCAGAGCCCCTATATGAAAACTATCATTCAATACAACCCTAAACTTCGTTGAAACTGCTCGGGGATGCTTCAAGGGACTACAATCGCCCAAAGTATTCTAAGCTGGGGGGGGGGGGGGGGGGGGGGGATACTTTGATGCCACTGGTCAAGACAAGGAAATATTGATTTATTTGGGTGTAGTCGTTCGAGTCGGTCGAGCCCTACCATTGCGACTTATTAATAATGTTGTTATATATAGCAAGTCTCAGTGGTGCTATCATTCTTTTTAGTTGAGATGATGAATTTCATTGAATAAAGTAGAAATCAAGTACTGAAAGTACTGATTTTTTTTTTAGATTTCATTTAATATCATCGTAAAAAACTCGCTAACAGTGACACACCGGTCAATAGTTCACACAATCCATGCTAAAATGTAGTTGTAGTAAATGTGTAGCGTGTATTCTTTTTTTTTTTTGGTACAAATAAGTATAGTACAAAAATGTTCTCTAACAAAAAGATTCCTCGGGATGAGATCGGGTTGCGTACACTCACGCAAGAGTACAGGTATGCTATAAAATGAATTCGAATTTTAATGCCAAAAAGCTAATATGGTATTGTGACATTATGAGTTGCTCGGTTTGTAAATCTGTACCGTTCAGACATAATGTTCATATTTTGCCAAGATGAAAAACATGAATTCAGCACTTTGCTTGCCAATATTTGTATTTTAGTATTTTCAGCCTGGTTTGAGGGTTTTACGTGGTCTTTTATGCCGCTTTTCGCCAGTTTAAAGGATTATGGGTGATGCAGCTTTATTTTTAAGCTTATAGTTAGAAATTAACATGCGGGTTCCTTAGAATTTCCACGTGTCCTGTTGGTAACATACGTCTTTTTCCTAAATGCAAAGCAGTAACTCATTCTTTTCTTTTAAAATGTAAAAATACCGGTGTATTATCACCAAAAGGGACAAAATACACTTCCACAATTTTATGCCTTTTTTAATTATATTTTTTTGTTGTGAAAAAAGCCTAAATTTCCAAAACTTTTTTAAAATCTGAATTCTCAGTAACTGAAGGAAATACTAATGTAAAAAAAAAAACACTAAAAGTTTTACATTTTCCAACTATATATAATAATTTTATATAAAATCTCAAATTTTGGATAGCTAGTTGATGTTCACAAAAATAAGGAAATCTAACCCAAAAACCGTTCACATAAAAAACACACCAAGTTTTAAAAAGAGTACGAGCCGTATAAAGTTAATGTTAAGAGAGCACCAATTATACTCAAGTGCGTCGCCCCATTGGCAAACTTGGTCCCGTTTCTCTTCTACAATGCAAAAGAAAATATCAGTTTTCCCAACCATCAAACACCTCCAAACATCCCAAATATAATTTATAGTTTTTCATGCTAAGGTGCTATGCAATATGCCGGTGTAGAATTAACCATTGTCCGGCGTCCTCATAGTCCAGGAACAATGGGGAACAATAGGGCAATCGATTCAGTTAATTCTTTACGCAACATTAGTTTCACGCTTTATTCCGTTATCGTCTATGGAGCCCCGGACTATGGCTCCTACCGGACTATATCTGCTTTCACACCGGGTTCAAAACAACCCCTCTTCATACGTGAGACAACCAGAGCAGCGGGACCTTCCTATGGTCTTTAGTACCTTCTTCCTGTAGGGTATCTCACAGAAAGACTGGTACAATACCCAGAAACATACGTGAGTTAGACTCTATCACAGAACTCATAACCAACATACCTTCTATAGAACAGTCGACTGCAGATCCGTCGAAGCAGATTTTCATTGGGAAGACAATTGATGTTACAAGGAGATTGTTCTTTATTCCGTGTTGAATACATCTCCAAAAACAAGAAATCAAGCAAGAAAACAAACGAAACTAAGAAATATAAATTTGAAAAGTATTCAAGTCAGAACACGACGCCCTTTACACAAGAAATAGGAATACTAATTCCAAACTCAAAATGCCAATATAACCTTAAGAACAAATGCAGTTGGATTTATTTAAATCAACAATTTGGTCTAATGATTATGGTTCCTTTAATGAAATGTCACAAACGTTCTCAACAAAGGAATTAGGGATGGAAGAAATGGGACGTGACCAAGTTTTCCAATGGGGCAGACGCACTTGAGTATACTTGGTGCTCTCTTAACATTTATTAAATTTATACGGCTCGTACTCTTTTTAAAACTTGGTGGTTTTTTACGTTGAACGTTTTTTGGTAGATTTGTACTTAACTGATAGTAAGGCCATAAATTTTATCATTACCATAATTAGTGGGTGCATTCGTTTAGATTTATTTTACATTGACAAGCTTCGTTTATTTATTCATTTATATTTTATATATTTATTACCTAAGCGTTGTAAACAGTTTTAATTGAAAATATTATCAAAGTGTTTTGAATGATCTTGATAATTTCAGTTGTTAAAACAGAAATAGATGTGTATATATAGGCTTATGAACTTTAATGCAGTACATGTATTGCCTCATGATAAGGGAGTTAATTCTTGCATTGGTAACAGCTAAGTAACATATAAATCTGACTGATATGGAGAATTGCTATGAGCCAATAAATTCTCAATTCCCTTGGCACAGTTCAGTACCTCCATTCACCAGTGTATTTAGAAAATACACCACCTGGATTTTGGGTATGATATATGATACCCAGATAACACACAAGGTCAGTTCTTGTCAATGCATGTACAAGTACAACCCACCGAACTGTGTCCTTGGTGGATGAGCATATTGTATCTCATAGTGAAAGAACATCACAGGTTGTTGCTGCTTAGACCAATGCATAAGAAAAAACTTTTAACGAAAACTTACAAGATTTGCATATTGGTCACTGCTTAACATTTTCATGTAGACTGAAAAGCTATAGACCGTATTCAATAGCCAGCCATGTTGGTGGACAAGATAGACGCATTCCAGTACTACAATACATTCACTTTGTCATTGTCAATGATCCCTGTGCAATCGCTAAACATGGATCGATTGACAGCTTAATGTATTGTAGTCCTGGAATGTATGCATCTTGTCCACCAACATGTCTGGTGGCTGATGTCATATTGAATACGGTCTATTTTTTTGAATGAAAAGAATTCAATAAATAGATTGAAAAGTTGTGTTTACTGACTCTAGTAGGTGTAACTCTTAATTGCCTTGCATTGTTCATTCTGAATGCAATATTAATCTATATATACTACAAAAAATGAGATCTATCTGTCTGTCTGCGAGTCTGTCTGTCTGGCTATACGTTTCGTTATGCTTTGACATACGGGGCTGATATTAGACATGAAGGTAGGGGAGGACAGTCTGACCTTTGTTTGCCGGGTTTCAGAGTGACCCAAAAGATCAAAGGTCATCTAGAGGTCAATTTGCATAGAAATGCCCTATGACCACCAAATTTGGTCAAAAGGACGGCTGGACTGAGCACAGAAAAAATCTTAGGTCAAAGGTCACATGCATAGGTCAAACGTCACACACGGGGAGAAATGCTCTAGTACAATTAAACGAGATTTGTCTTTGAGTGTCTGTCCGGCCATGCGTTTCCTTATGCGTTGACATACGAGATTGATATTTGGCATGAAGGTAGGGGAGGACAGTCTGACATTTGTTATCAGGGTTTCAGAGTGACCCTAAAGGTCAAAGGCCAATTGCATGGAAATGTCCTATGATCACCAAATTTGGTAAAAAGGACCGCTGACCTGAGCGCAGAACAAATCTGAGGTCAAAGGTCACATGCATAGGTCAAAGGTCACACACGGGGGGATGCACTAGTACAAGAATAAACTCAGTGGTTGTTTGCCACTCTTAGTATTTTTTAATTTAATTGTTGTAAATTGATGATTTTTTACAAGTTTTGACCAAAATAATAGGTAGAAACCTGGTATTTACCAGGTTTAAACCACCTGGAACGTGGACTAAAATGCCACCACTGTCCCGAGTCCAGTCCAACAATCCTGCCAGCCTGGCAGGCAGTGGCAGCCTTACTGATCGAGGTACTGCGGGAATAACATAGGTCCACAATAGCATTCCACTAACGCAAGATGCACTAGCCCAGCACTTGTTGTGAGTAGGATACGTGACAGATCAAGTATGGGATCAAACAATTATCAAAGTACCAGAGTTGTCCAGCAGACTCTGGGTGGGCTTTCGAAACGCCCAATGCACAGTGGATAATGAAATGGATAACTCTTACACCCGCTGGCGAAGCATGTCGTGCTATCATCGGTTGTATACAGGGTGTCCCAAAATAAATGCAATCCTCGCAGTCGGTACTATAATTTCAAAATTACTGAGAATTATTCAAATTTTATAACATATTCTGATTGACAAACTTGTTTCGTACATCCTGTCCAATTTTTGTCTGATACGGTTCACTAGTTTTGAAAACAAAGGCTATTATGTAACCCGCTGTCAAATTACCCCATTCCAAGTTTGCCTTAGATCGTTGAAACAGGTTCACCTTGAAAAGTGGAATAAAATGTCTTTCAACTACAAAAATCTCCTGGTACTAATCCTGTCTTTTTTTTTAATAATAAATTACTAAAATATTTGTCGTTATTGTTTTATTATATCCACGGTCTTTTATTGTCTGTACAGTATTTTGCTCTACTCATATTTAGAATAGTAACTTAGTGACTTGGCCAAAATTTATCTCCAGTGGGTCTGACAAATCCGAGTGAATAATGTAAATTGCAGTGGAGGGATTAAATACCAAATGAATGGAAATGGTTTGGGCTATAATTTCAAAATGTTGAAATGTTGTGAGATATCTGTACGGTCTATCCTTTTCACAACATACTGTTCAAATTTCATCTGATTTTAGAACAAAGGCAATTATGTAAGTAAGCCACAATTTAAGCCGTTCCAAGTTTGACTAGTGAATACACAATCAAGGCATGCTTTTAGTACGCAGGTGCTGGTTTTGTTTTTCTCTTGTCTCTTTCTTTATCCTTACTACTTAGGTTTGGTTCATTTAATCCAGTATAACTTTGTAAACTAGATATTTTAATATTAAAAGCATTTAAAGACAACATGTCTTTGACAAATAAGGGAAATGGTCTCTGTTTACAATGATAACTGACATTCTGTTTGGTGTAACTCAAGTTTGGATTGAGTGGTTTATTTGTGTTGTTTGTTGTGTCTATCAAATGGTCCATATTATAACATATTATATCATATGGTCTTCAACATCCATTCATACCATTTCCATTCATTTGGTATTTAATCCCTCCGCTGCATTTTGCAATATTCATGCGGATTTGTCAAACACACTGAAGATAAAACATTTAAGTTTGGCCAAGTCGCTAAGTTACTATTCTCAATACGAGTAGAGAAAATACTGCAAAGACGATAAAAGACCGTGGATGATACAATAATGACAAATTTGTTAGTATTTTTTTTAAAAAACAAAAGACAGGATTAGTACCAGGAGATTTGTGTGGTTAAAAAACATTTTATTCAACTTTTCAAAGTGAACCTGTTTCAACGATCTACTGCAAACTTGGAATGGGGTAATTTGACAGCGAGTTACATAATAGCCTTTGTTTTCAAAACTAGTGAACCGTATCGGACAAAAATTGGACAGGATGTACGAAACAAGTTCGTCAATCAGAATATGTTATAAAATTTGAATAATCCTCAGTAATTTTGAAATTATAGCACCGACTGCGAGGATTGCATTTATTTTGGGACACCCTGTATAGATGTACCAATGGATGCAGAGGACAGTGTGAATGCAAGAAGATAGGCTTAACATGCACAACACTGCAAGTGCATTGGATGTGAATTAAAATTTGATCTTTCTATGAGCACAAGTTGAGTGTTAACATGTATGCTATTTGACTGAGGTATCATTAAGATATAGACACAAAATACATCGCGGTCCATGGACCGGTAGTGTGGCCTGCCGTCGCGGTTTATGAATGATAGGCCTCATATGACCTTTGACCTTAATATGTGACCTTTGACCTCATCTCATGAACAAATGAGGGTTTGCATGTTGCACCTATAAACCAAGTTTGGTTCCAATTGAATTTCAACTTTTCAATTGAGGTCACATTTTCAACTTGACCTCACATGCCCTTTGACCTTGGAATGCGACCTTTTACCTCATCAACAAATGAAGGATACCATGTTGCACCTATGACTCAAGTTTGGTTTAAATTCATCGAAGTATGTGGATATTACAGGCAAGTGTTATCCCTATTTCACAACAGACATCAGACTACAACAGTGGACAAAGTGTTGTTTAGTTGGATTGAAGAGTTTCTCGTCTGACGCCCATTGGATTCAGGATCAGCATAACAAACTGATCTAGAAACCGTTGAAAAACATTTATCTAATCAAATAAGGTTGATATTAGTTATGAATGGATCTGTAGGCTGGACTATATACTGGTCAAGTAGAAGACTCGATAGACAAAAATCAAAACAAGCATTTGATACCTTGACATCGGGCTTAACATTCAAAACAGGTGTATAGACAAAACGATAAAATTCCTATCAGTGTTATTAAGCGAGATATTAGGCATTGACAATGTTAATGGCAGCCATTCTGAAAAATGGCCACCGCCACCGCCATAGGTCAAATCCAGCTGGGGGTCCCGTTTGGAAATATTTCGTTATGGCCCATATTAAGTGTGTGCCAAATGTTATATATTTCTATCACAAATTGCACGATTTTGCTCAGGATGGTCTTCATTCTCTAGACTAAAACGCAAAGGATTTGATTCCAATCATGGACAGCATTACACAGAGGGGCTATGGCTGTCGATCCTCGATGCATTGAAAACGGCACACAACATGTCTGCCAATTTTGCTTTATTGCGAGCTATATTGAAGAAGATTGAACATCGCATGTGCATAAATCCATAAAAGCCTCTATAAAATAACACATTTTTATGCAATCTGAAAAGAGATTCAAATAATTATATATATATATATATATATATTCATAACGCGTTTGGGTATCATGTGAATACAACAGAGTCGTATCTACATTTTATGAACATTATCACACGCGATGAGTGTATTTTTCAAAAATATTATTTTATTTTCCACTTAGTCGACCAACTAAGAAGTAATTAGCTAATTAAGGTGACCGTGGCGTAACTACACACTTTATTTCCCGCTTAAGTGCACCATCAAAGTCGTAATCCACACCTAATTAAGATTAATAGCATTTATACAAGGCCGTGCGCAGGATTTATTTGGCGGGGGGTGCGCCTTCGAAAAGTGGACGTATTTCATTAAAATGGACCTTTTCAGCCTAACAATAGATAGGCTTATGCCTCAAGTAGAGATTTCCTGTCAAGGCAGACCACTAAATATAAAACTCGTCCTTTGTTATCTTGTTCAATTCTCCTGAAAATCAACAGTTATGCAAGTATGAAATGTGGTGCTTTCTATGAAACAATTTTTGACATTTGAGTTCAAATTGGTTTTTGGGGTATTTTTTTGTTTTTTGCCCTGATTCCAAGTGACCATTAGGTAGCATTTTTTCATGAAGCATCACTTGCCCTAGCTGCTATGTTGTATATTAATGATAGCATTGATGCATTTGACCAGCCTAATGTGTTACCTGGGTTGGTCAGTGTACTGCCCAATTACATGTTTATTTACCAATAGATAGCTAGCTTAGGGTCACAGACTTTTAGCAAGGACAGGACACATCCCATGTCGGTTGGTATAACAAGTCAGTACTATGGTAGACAGGTGTTTTTATTATGCATTTTAGCAAATGCTTGCTACCGCGTAGTTTTACAAGGGATATACGAAAATTATAAAAAATGGTTTCTTCAAAATGTAAACTTGTGTATTTTTCAATAATAAGCCCAGTGCATGCACCGATCATAGAATTTCTGCTCATGTATTCTGGTCAGTCAGATAGATATTTTCTACCCTATATAAATCCAAATATTTCTTTCTCAATTTAAAATAAATGTCTGGAATTTCTTGGATCCACGAACATTTCCTCTGCTGTGTGTGTGTGTGTGCTGTGGATGTGTGTCCATGTCTGTATACCAGTCTGTGCCTGTCTATCTGGCCTGTTGCATGTGTGTAGGTGTGTGCCTATGTGTGTTTTTTTCTGTGTGTGTGTAGGTATGTATGCATGCGTGTGTGTGTGCGTGCATGCGATATGTATGTATGTATGTGTGTATGTATGTATGTATGTATGGTATGTATGTAGGTATGTATGTAGTATGTATGTATGGATGTATGTAGTAGTACAATAATCCAAAAGCTGATTTCGTATACAGATCAATCCAGAATTGAGCATCCGAATAAATCCCGCCAAGTGACCCCACCGGGATTCGAACCGGAATTTTGTAAATTTGAACCAAGGCCAAGCACCTATAACCGCTAGGCCACGCGTCTACTCACCTTTAAAGAGACACGGGACATTTCCAGAGAAAAGCGCCCCAATTTTTTTCGAACCCAGTTTTTTTGTTTTTTAATATTGAAATATTTGTTTACCAATGTATTAGATCACTCCCGAATAAGCCGAATACGCCGTGGGAGAATAAGATGATGAGTTAGTAGTTTGTCGTGTACGACAGAAAATCAAAGCCATGGTTTTTATGGGGATGATTACGATAGCAGGCAAGTTTCGGTTTCGGTAAAGGTGGTTTACAACTGATTCAGCGCAATTTGAGAGAAATTCGTATATCCTAAAAAAACTCCTCATGTCACTTAGTAGTGAGGTGAAGCAAATAAAATCTAAACTACAATTTTTTATATCTTATTTCACTACAATTATTATAAATAAGTAAAAGATGGAAATGGACTTTTCGCCAGAAATATTTGGGAGTCGTTTTATTATATTACAGGTACAGAAATTTAACGGCACGTATCTACATGACTAATTGTCCCAGTGATGAGTGAGCGAGTTCAACAAAATCGTATCTACACCTAAAAAAAATTTTAAGCCTCAATAATCTGCCAATAAATTGATCGCTTGCAAATATATAAAAAAAAAAAATTGCTGTATTTACCTATATTTTTACAAAGACATTAAACGCAATTTCGGCAAAAAATGTCGTTACGATTATTGCATACTCACATGATGGTATAAAATGCGCGAAAGTGATCAAAACTCTTGCTCCGTATTAGAGGCTGACATGAACAGATTTGTATCCGCGAAATGAAACGAATTTTCAGATGTTTGCTCATACGCATATTTGAGAATGAGCGTTATTAGTCTGTAGTCCAGACTACAGATTCATTGATACATAATATCAACCTTGTTTTATTAGATATATAATGTTTTTCAACGGTTTCTAGACCAGTTTTTTATGCTGATTCTGAATCCGATGGATGCCAGACGAGCAACCTTGAGCATCTTTGTAAAAACGCAAATAATCAAAATGGCCACCAAAACACAAAACATTCATCTCTTGTTCACTCAAAAGTTGTGATTTTTCATCCTGCCTCGTTTAAACAATCATTGTGACCAATTAACATTATGATTCTGTAACCGCGTAATCAATTAATTCACTATGGCCGCCAATACAATAAAGTGTCTGCTCGTGATCTATTTTGACTGCAGGTTGGTAATTCGGTATCGATCCTGGTGTTTTGGCAGTCAAGAAATTAATTAAAATCATAAGACATAATTTAAAAAATGTGATAACAAATTCCGTCATTATAGGATCCAAAGATGGCTTCCGATGCTCTAAGATGGGTATAATTGATAGCTGTGTCTAACCTAGTACTGCAACGTGTGTGTATATAACTGTAAGTCAATCAGATCAATGAACACATCATTAGGTAATCAGAGGAATCGATACATGTAAGATGCCATCCAAAATGGGTATCCAATATGGCTAGACATGGCACTTACTAAGCGGCGAAAAATCCGATCACTAATAGTCTAGAGAGATTTGTTTCTTTGCTTTTGGTAGGTTTTAAGCGTCCATTGGCATCCATATTGGGATATTTCATGAATAACAACTCAATGACACTTAAGATAGCCTTACTGGGTTGTTTGGAAGTGATAATTTAACTAAAAAAAAAAAAAAAAAAAAAATTGATAGTACTGATCACAAACTTGCATTTTAAGAATGTTTCATCTCTAACGATTCACATGACTACCTGTACAAAAACTTCCATTGGAAGCAATGCATTGTGGGAAGCTACTGGAATCTTCTCTTGGTGCTTTCTATGAAACAATTTTTTGACATTTTGAGATCAAATTGGTTTTTGGGGGTATTTTTTTGTATTTTTGCCCTGATTTCCAAGGTGACAATTAGTAGGCACTTTTTCATGAAGCATCACTTGTCCTAGCTGCTATGTTGTATATAATGCTAGCCTTGATGCATTTGCAGCCTAATGTTTTACCTGGGTTGGTCAGTGTGCTGCAAATTACATGTTTATTTACACTAGATAGCTAGCTAGGGTCACAGACTTTTAGCAAGGACAGGACACATCCCATGTCTGTTGGTATAACAAGCTCAGTACCTCTGGTCAGACAGATGTGCATTTAGCAATATGCTTGTACCGGTAGTTTTACAATGGATATAGTATAAATTAAAAAATGGTTTCTTCAAAATGTAAACTTGTGTATTTTCAATAATAAGCCCAGTGCATGCACCCGATCAATAGAATTTCTGCTCATTTATTCTGGTCAGTCAGATAGTATATCTTCTACCCCTATATAAATCCAAATATTTCTTTCTCACTTTAAAATAAATGTCTGGAATTTCTTGGATCCACGAACATTTCCTCTGTGTGTGTGTGTGTGTGTATGTGTGTATGTGTGTATATATATATATATATATATATATATATATATATCTTTAGCCTACAGCGTGAATGAATTACTGACCTTTATTGATTGACATTGCAGCCATATTGAACGCCTATTTAGTATGCCATCTTGCAGATATCAATCACTTTGATTATGTTATATTAAATTGCTCTGAAGCAGTTATAGTGATACACACAAACATGGCAGCCCTTGCCTTTAAGTAGTAATGAATTTGCCATTTTTGAGCCATCTTGAATGGCTTATTGATTTGATTGATTAGAAAATTGTTGAAAGCTATTCATAATTATTTCAATTAATATATTGATTGCTAAAGCATTGGTATATATATATCATGTTACCATTCTACGGTCAAAAGTAGACAAATATCAGATGCTTTGTTGTATTGGCGGCCATATTGAATCTCTTATTTAGGTGGTTAATGAATCACATTTTAATTGGTCACAATGGGTGTTTGACTTGACAGGCAAAACAAATTACAACTTTTGAGTAATTAACATATGATGTTTTAATGTTTTGTTGGCCATTTTGAATTTTTGCATTTCCTCGAAAATGCTCAAGGTTTTTCGTCTGGCATCCATCGGATTCAGATTCAGCAGGAAAAACTGGTCTAGAAAACATTGAAAAACATTATATATATATATATATATATCTATATATATATATATATATATAGATATATATATATATAGTATATATATATATATATATATATATAGATATAGTATAACAAGGTCAAATGGTCTGTAGCCTGGACTACTGAGCTTGTTTCAGATATGCAAGCATATGGAGTTATTAGAGTCGAATCGGATCAGAAATTCCCAGCACCCACATCGTTGCCACAAAACTCATCGTTCCATGTCACGATCATCCATCCATGTTTCCAATCTTTTATATAGATACATTTGCCTCTGTGTCAGGTGTCAGGAACCGCGCGAACAATGACAAATTTGTCAAGCCAGAACAGTTAAAGGGGCATAATGGCATGAAAAAAATTGACGTAATGAAAAGGACCCTTACTGAAATCACTTCCACGAGTTTGAAAACGATTTGGATGTTTACATTCTGTAAATAGAGTAAAAACAGGAAGAGTTCCAGGGAGAGGTCTGGTGGCAGTTTGTGGCAATTTCTGGAACAAGGATGCTGACATTACTGCCAGCATTTACCAAACTTGAAAAGCATGTTGCCATCAGCTCACAGACCATTGCTATTGTATAATGTGCTAATCCCGGCTAATCCATCTTTCACTTGCCAGATCAATATCTTACTACAAGCCTAAAGTACAATGCCTGAATCCCGGTCTGAATGCTTTTGAATTGTGTCGCAAAACAAGCTAGATACACTGTAAATTCTGTCAGGGATGTGAACACCTTGCTTTCTGTTCCAGAAATTGCCACAAACTGCCACCTCCCCTGGAACTCTTCCTGTTTTTACTGTTTTTACAGAATGTAGACATCCAAATTGTTTTCAAACTCGTGGAAGTGATTTCAGTAAGGGTCCTTTTCATGATGTCAATTTTTGTTCATGTTATTATGTCCCTTTATGATCAGACCATGATCCACTAACCTTTGTTATATCAAATGGTCTCGATAGAAAGTTTGATGACATGTCACAAACAACTGGAATACCTTTGGTCTCTGGAATTGCAGAGAATTCGATCCCTGATGAAGTATAAAAAAGTGAGGAAGAAAAGAAGGAGAGAGACCGGTGTGAAAACGATTATAGTCCACCGGGAGCCACAGTCCGGACTCCATAGACGATAACGGAATAAAGCGTGAAAACTAATGCTGCGTGAAGAGTCAACTGAATCGAGTGCCCTATTCTTTACCGTTGTAGCCGGACTATGAATACAGCGGACTATAATTATTTCTACACTATTATTGTTAGTCATGCGGTAGGCCCACATGACCTTCTAAAAGAGTCTGCACACAATGTTTTGATGGTTTCTGGGCAACACTGACCCCACGATTCCAGATCTTTATTTTGTCATCCTTGAGCATTGGAGATAGGGAAGGGGGTAAATTAACAGGGGCAAAATTTGAAAAATGTTTTACACGGGTTAAAAGGTGTATGGACATTCTAAGGATTAAAAAATATAGCTTCCTATATCTACGACTATGTGTTTGCACGACAGGCCAAAAACTCTTCAAGGTAATCATGGAGGTAAAACATTTATTTAATCCGATTGCTTTCAAATTGGTTTCAAATTGTTCGTATGGGCAACAGGAAATATACATTTACTCCATGTTAATCAGCTCAAAGATATCTTACAGAGGGCTGAGCCCACATAGACCCTAGCCCCCATAGACCCTGTGGGCCTTAACATCATTAACCCTTTAATTATATTCCAAATGTCAAACAATCACATAACATGTATTTTACATTAGGCCTACTATCTATAAGCATGAAAAATTGAACCCATTTTGAAAGAAATCTGTGCGATATAATTTTTTTACCCCATAGTGACCTTGAAAATTGTAAGCCTACTGTGTTAAAATTGTCCTAGATATAGCAAAATATACCTCTTTTTAATCCTTAGAAGCAGATAAACATGTATGTATACCTTTTAATCATGTATGAAACGTTTACAAATTTGACCCTTGTTAATTTACCTCCTTCCATATCTCAAAATGCCGAAAGATGCAAAAGTTGCAAGATTTGGAATCAGCAGGTCAATGTTGCCTACACTGAAAACCTAAATTGGTCAGCATGACTAACTTTAAGTTAGTCCATATGGTGCCCGTTTTGACTAACGTAAAGCTAGTCACACAGGCATGACTAACATATGTGACTAGCATTACCTAGTCCTGCATGCAGGACTAACTTGCATGACTAACATCAACATTATTCATGCACACTTGACTAACCAGCTTGACTAGCTTGAAGGTTAGTCATGCATGCATGACTAACGTAGGCTAGTTGCATGACTAGTTTATGACTAACTTTAAGTTAGTCCAGGTGGTGCCCATTTTGACTAACATAACGTTAGTCATGCAATTCAAAGCTAGTCATGCAGGTTTGACTAGCATGGTCAAACTAGTCAAGCTGTATGACTAACTTGTATGACTAACGAGCTGGAAGAGGTGGAGATTAGTCTGATACATATGAAGTTTTAATGATAATATTAATAATGTTGATGATAATAATAATAATAACACTAATAATAATAAAAATAAAAATAAAAACTTCTTTAACAACATTTAAAAACCAACTGAAGACACAGATTTGATTTGATTTGATTGGATAGTTGGCCCCGAGAAAGGCTGGTATAGGCCAATATGGAACAAGTTAGTCAATCCATATGATGAACAAACTAGTCATGCACCTCATTACACGTTAGTCATACAGGCCTGACTAGTTTAGCAACGTATAAGCAAGCAATGCAGTCTTGACTAGTTTGACAGGTGGGGTTGACTAACGTCATGTTAGTCAGTCCTGCATGACTAGCCCCTCTGACAAGTTTAAAGTTAGTCATGCAACTGCATGACTAGTTTGTGTTTTCAATGTTCATCAAAACATTTCGTGCAGACTCTTTTGCAAGGTCATAAGCAAGGTCCATGGTCCACGCACGGAAGTGCACTTTTCTTCACACGATCTTTTTATTTCATTAAGTTACTAATTCTTAGCAATCCTACACATTAGTTGATAAGAATAGGGGAGAACTCAGTTCTACTTAGAGTGTCCCCTACATGTTCTAAACATACAGAATAAACCATGAGCTCATACTGACACAAGGCAATTGATATATGGCGCTAAAACAAATGATGCGTGCAATACACAATGGAGAAGGCTAATGTGAGATTTTTGGAGAACACAATACTCTCTAAATTTCTTTGATTAAAATTGAAGGAAAATCTGAATTTAGAATACAATTTTTAATCTAAACTTGGCTTTGTCCTTGCTAAATGATAGAATTCCGCTGTTTATGACAGCCGGCTGAAATCAGCCGGTCTCTGCTCACACCAAAAGATGTAACACTTTTTTTTATAACAATACCGTAACAACATCGAAATGACATTAATCTTCTTACCTTGGATGGTTTCATTATCGCAAAAGTACAAATATGAAGCTTTGAGTTCATCAGCCATGTGTCTTTCGGTGGAATACCTGCAATAAGAACACAAAAAGCTACAAAAACGGCTTGGCAAATATATAGTATTATTCTAAACTACAAACCACAGGTCTTATCTTATTGGAATGCTTAATGATAAACAATTTGGTATACCTTTCAGCAAAATTAAAACAATTTTAATTTTTTACTTGTGTAACCTTCCATTGCCTCCTCACGGTGAAACATATAAGAAATCTGCAATGCCACCTATAGCCAACATTTTATCTTTATGCAATCGTCAAAATGTACAATTCTTACGTGCTGTAAAGGAACAACGCTGTGCAATAAGTCATGGCTGCTTAAGTATGGTTCGCCGTTAATTCACATGTAGATTATATCGATGAGGGCACTTTCATAGACAATTTTTCTTCTGGTTAACTTTTCGACACTTTTCAGCTTAAGTTGGCCACCTTTGCTGACCAGTATCCCGTAACCATTATAGCTACGTGTGATGTTTATTGGAATTACTCCGAAATGTTCAACAATTTTGCTTACCTTTGTATCCATTAGACACGGGGAAGACCTGGTTAACTTTTCCGTAACTTTCAGCCTCTTTAGCCGCCTTTGCCGACCAGTATCCCGTAACCATGTAATCGGCACTACCGTCACGTATGATGTTCATAGGTATCGCGCTGAATTGTCCCACAGCACCGCCTTGTAAAAAAAGAACCTTGTAATTGTCCGGTATGTTACTGCAGGAATGTAACCCAAAGCGATGTTAGCCTAAGAGCTAGCAGACATTTGTAACACACCTCAAGTACAAAAGGTTTGAGTGATTAAATATGTTGACAGCCTGACAGGGACCCCTGACATGTGATTCTTAAGTGCTGCAAATGGTGCCTTAAGGAGAGGGGCCAAGACAAAGATTGTACAGGGTCAATTGTTTAAACTGATCCAATCGTGTTGAACAGTTGAAAGTATACCACGATACGTGTCTAACCATAAGGATTCAGAAAATCTATAGTTTGTAATATGTACAGCCTAATGTTTCGGAGTCGTACGCTAAACAGCAAAAATCAATAAAAAAAATCTTGGTATTACAAACGTTGACCTTTCTCGAATAAACAAATGACCTTTAGCCTTTTTTCCCAAATATCTTGTGAAAATGTGACCCAATTGACTGTTTTACTCCTGGTTACCTAAGGAAGAATTTGAGTTACATTACTTTAGATTTAGAGCAGTTTAAACATTTTCCCCCATAGTAACTTTACCCCTCCTCCAGGGCCACACGTAGCAGCGGGCCTCCGGCAGATATTCATATTTGCAAAAGTTATATTTTTCTCTGAATTTTCCCATGTTCAGATACCGTATTGATACCTCGTTCGCTTGATCAAAACCTTCTGGGCTGACGGTCTAGGCACCATTTGCAGCACTTAAAGTCCACACACCATGAAATTATGATTACATCTCAATAGAAAGCTGATGACCTCAGGAAATGAACAGTATACAGTTTCGATTTTTATCTGTCTTCATAAAGCAGTGAGGGCTTAAAAACTGCCAAGATTTTATGTATTTTCCATACGCCCAAAAACAGCCCAATT